>JAQFYB010001744.1:0-29759 GCA_034694085.1 Pogonognathellus longicornis
CAGCAATTATCTAGTGAGCATGCAGCCGCTTTTTCTATATTTCGAAGATTAAACACGAATAAAAGCATTTCTTCAGCGTTGGAATTGGTGAATTGACTCACAATATTATGAGAATAGGCATCCCTAGGTAACAAAGTGGGCGAATCGGTCCAAACCCGTCCTATGCATTCTTTCTGCCTTTCCATCTACAGCCTAGAGTTTTCCACCGAAATCCTAATGCACGAAATCCAAGCCACGCCCCCTGCGGGGCGTGGCTTGGTCGATTTTCTGATGATCCTGGGAGGCGTGGCCTCGTACATTTTCTGGAAATTTAATATACCGAAATCCAAGCCGCGCCCCCTATTCTAAATCCTCACAGACCAAACATACTAGTTACAACAGATGTTTTATTTCTGGTTCTCCAATGTTTCAGCAAAGTGGGAGGAAAAACCCGTTTTATTTGCCTCTCATGCCATGCCGTCACCCTTTGATTTGTTAGCTTGGTTCGAGAGCTTGCCTCTCACTCATGTCATGCCGTCGCCGTCACCCTCTGATTGGTTAGCTGTGGGTGGGAGACCAACAACGGCTTCAACATTAGAGAGCCTAGGATGAAACCTCTCTTAAGAGTAAAGTATTTTCTGCTCCTTGCTAAATCCTAAATGAGCGGCACTCCCCAACATGAGGTGTGAATTTATACATTTACAACGTCTTGTCTATGTGTTTGTATGTATCCGTCCAGATTTCAGAGATGGGCACTACCAACATATTCAGAGATGGGCATTGCCACCTTTGATGGTGATGCCATCTCTGAGGTGATGTGACACAATGAAAGCACCTCAAAAAGTGTCAAAAAAGTGTCTCGAAACACCCTATTACTTGGTTGTATATTATCTGTTTTACAATAGTTTACCTTTATTCGTGTTGACATCCTGACAGACAGGCATAATATAGGCTCCATAAGACCATAGGTCTAAAACAAAAGCACTAGCAATGAAACAATATACATACAATAATATTAATTGATGGTAATGAGTATCATTAAAAATTAGCCTTTTTCTAATGACATTAAATGTATTAACCTGAATTATCAAATCTATATTTCACGTGCAAAAAATGTCAGTCAATAGTTCCCTGTAAAATAGCGTTTTCTTCGACTGACGAAACGAAATTGATTTCTATAATATTACTTTTGTAAGCAATAGCAATGAAAGAGAAGATAAATGTTTGTGATACTGTATAAACAATGATTCTCTAAGCACACTCTTAGCTGTAATAAATCTTAAATATTAACTGTCTACTTCTAATAAATAAAAACTGTTCACCATACAATAATTTATGCATCTACATAAATGTAGCACGCTAGAAACGGTAGTTATTGTGTCTTATTAATTAATTAATTTGGCCATATGGAATATTTATAATATACTAGTAAACTACATGTACCTATAATATTGTTAAGATTAATAATTTAGTTTAACATTGTAAATGAACAACTGTATGTAATATACAATGCAATAATATTCTTATTAATCGCAGTAAAATTAATATTTTCACTCATCAATTAAACATCATATCACATCACATGGTTTGTTTTTCATGTAAAACTATGTAGAACAAGAAGTGCGATTCTTATGTTGGAGTTGGGTTCGAAAAATTTCATGGTCGATTTTAGGTACATATCAAAGACAAAAACCATGCATTCCTACTTCGATCTTCATTCATCCTTCTTCTCTCCAAGACTGTTCTAGCGCATCTCTTTTGCATAATGATCATGTATTTCTACACTCCAAACTCTGAACATGCATTAGCGCCAGAGATGGAAATTTCATTTGCCCATCCCTGCCCATCCACTCCAAAAGATGTTGAAACCATAGCCATCCCATCCAGCCCATCCTCCCCATCCAAAAATCTACAGCCATCCCATCCAAAAATCTACGGCCATCCCATTGTAAGGAATATAGTTACTACAGCTCGGAGGAAACATAATTAGGAAACAAGCTATGGATTAAGGTCAAGCTAGGATTAAGAGAAGGACGCTTGGAGGAAACATAATTGATTGTCAACTACGGACCAAGAACAATGGAAAGCGGAAAGTATAAATAGCAGATTACGGGAAGAAGTCTTCAGTCTCTGTTTGGAACTACTCGTAGACTGTTACGCTGCCGAATTCAGGATAGATATTGAAGTAGAGAATATTGTACAAGTATTGAAAGAGGAAACATTATTGTTGATTAATAAATAGTAAACTCGTTATACCAATCCCACTCTGTCCTACGCTTATTGGAAAGATAGTCGAACCGAATAGCTAGTACCAACGAGCATACTTTCATAGTTATCTGCTACTATAGAACTTACTCACTAGGGAAACTATTCACAGATCCTAAGTTGGACTTCTATTTATTAGAATCCCCCAACATAGCATCTTACACTAGATCAGGCGCGTACCCATTGGAGTGCGCGTGCACCCCCCAGAATGCTAAGAAAAGATTATTGTGCCACACAAGTTCAAAGAATTTAACGCGCAATTTTGATGCATTTTACGTTGGTTTTAATCATTAATAAGCGCTATTATGGACTAAATTGTTCCTTATGTTCAAATTTTGCTCTCCCAATATTTAATTTCTGTATACCCCCAGCATATGATCCTGGGTACGCGCCTGATCTAGATCTACACAAAGAATCTCAGTATAGATATGTATAATACATATAGGTAGGTAGTTTAGTTAGGTAGCTAAAAATGGACATAAAAATACCTACTGTGTGTATACACATACTAGAATAGAATTACTTGTTATACAACCATAGCTAGGTATTTACTTGCTAAAGGAGTTTCAGTGTATATTGCTGCTGTTCTGAGTGTCTGTACAATGTAAGTTTACACATAGTTCTGATAGGCGAAGAGTAGGAGAAGGAGAATTGTATCAAATAACTGCATGACTAGACTATTAAGTAGACTATAATCTTGCCAAGTAGAACTCTGCTAGTCTCCAACATCTCCACAGGCAGCAAATTTCATTTTCGTCATCAACACTCAACATTCTATACTGCGACTTTCAAAGTTTTCTCGGGAGCCAAGCTCAGCTTTCTCTTATTACTCTCTCTCTATCTCTCCGAATTCAGTTCTTTAGTCCCTTCGTTACTGCTACTTCAATTCTTTGAATCTACACAGATACTTTGTCGTTTCTTTTTACTCATCTTTCTCTTACGTGCTCATAAAATCAGAACTTTATGGTAATAATAAAATTCTGTAGGTGTATAGCGTATTATTAGAATCGAGCTTGCGTAACTCACTCAAGTCACAGAGCTTTTTCACCCGCACATAACAATTTTAATCACATCTCCAGCTCCTATACATCAGCAAATATACAATTGTACAACTATTCACAATACAATCTACGAAGTACACAGTGGATGCTAACTCAATTTATTTTTCTACATTCTTGTTGAGATTTGTCATTGTAATAAAATAAATCTCTACTACAAGCTTAAGTACAGGTAGGCGTATAAAAATTCAGTGAATGTATATCTACCTAGTAAGTACCTTACGTAATTATACATAGCTGTGCTGTGGAAATATTACATCATGCATAGCTACGAAGACCTCACACGGTTGAATAAAGGCAAAAATTGTACTATAATATATTATGATGATATTAGTGTGTCTTTTATTTCTTTTGGTATCTTATGAGTTGTCAAATTTTAAAAATTAATAAATCGGATGTTTAAAATGAATTACCTAATCCTTTTTGGGACAATATCCGGAAATATTTATGGACACCCCTTGAATTATGAGTATTAGAAACAACAAAGCTAAATACTAATTACATAATGAATAAGGATACAAGTACATGATTTTGATATACAAAGTACATTTAAAGTACATGAACTAAATAATGTAAAAAATGTCAGTTAAAATATAATTTTTTTTCCATAAGCATGGTCTTCCTCCTGTCACTTATAGCATTTATGGTCACCATTTGTTTGGCGAATTTTGTGGCTAACGAACTTAAGCATCACTTATGTCCTAATCTATCTCTGTCAAATTTTAGTTTTACTCGAGTTAGCTTGTAAGTAGACTCACAGACATACTGATACATCTACTCTATAAGACTTCACGAGGTCTTACAACATGAGAAAATTAATACGTACAGCTTATACTACACTACTACAAGAGAGCGACTATATTTTAAGAACCCAACAATCCATATATTCTTCTAAGATTTTCATAGTATACTGCATACAGTTACAAATGTTCATCACTTCAAATAAAGTACATAATTGCTTTTGTGCTAGTTTGGTAATTTGGTAGGTACAATGGCACATCTTCGCAATCTCTGATCTTTCTGCTTCTTCATTTTCAGTTAATTGCATCATTATGAGCGACTCTACTCATCGATGACACATCTAGGTAGGTATATATTTTTTTACTTTCTTTCCGCTGTGCAATAACTGACTTTTATCAATTAGTAGAAACTTGATACTGTCTAGATTCTCTAGAAAGTTCTAACAAGGAAACCTCCTACGCAAAATGTTCATCTGCATTGAACAAGATTTTTATAATGTCTATATATAGCTTCATAGGTTAGCGGAGGTTATTAAAGCCATTCTGATAGCTGCGAATACCACAAATACAATAAAAGAGGTTCAACCGCAAGTAAAATGTCGCAGATGTCCATATACACATAAGTTCACCTAAAATTCCTACACATATAAGCTGATGCCAAGATAATGGTTCGCACTTGTTGATACATATTTCACATCTGTTGCAGTGTTCTAGTATATATAATGTCCACTAACTATGGTCAGACTATGGTCCTAAATTAACCATTAGACTTTTTGGCACACAGAACTAAGTACCTTACCTAAAGTCTTTCCCTGAGGGATTTAGAAAAAAATCACTACTAAAGGCGTTATGAAATGATGTAGGTAGCTCTACATATCTCGGGATATCTATAAGGGAACTGTGCAAATCTTAAACAACCATGCATGCCAATCAAAGTGACTAACGAAATCAAATCGCAACTGTGACTTATTTACATGTGTTGTTAAATAAATGAGAATTATTTTTATTTTAAAAAATCTTTAAACACCTTGGCTAATACTGCTGAGTATAATATATGATATTTATACATTCATATCATACATACATACAAGGCAGTTTATTCGATTCGATTGAGTTAAGTGATCTTTCCCCTTACATGTTGTTCATGTAAGTTATTGCTAAAATTTCGCGAATCATTTACAAAAAATAATGTGAAAGTTCACAGAAAGTATTATTTCTGATTAAGTAAAAGTTATTCTAACAAGTGAATACCTAAAACTTATTTGTACTCATAGTCTTAGTCTTATACTTTGATAATTGGCTTTAGGTTACTTTAACTGTACATTACTGATAAAACTACAGACAACCAATTCTCTAATAGACACTCATTAAGTTTCTAAGTTGATTTATCATTATTTTCCACACATTATAGATTTATTAATGTAATTTGCTATAGACATAAAGTTAAATAACAATCGAATTTGGGCAGGACTGACAGATGCACCTCAAAAGTCAAAAGTCAAAAATAGCTTTGTTTATAGGAATGAATCAAACAAATTATTACCACTTATACAATTGTTAGAAAGAGAACTCGGATGAAGTATAAAGTGTGAGAGTCATAACAGAAGTCAGAGAAGTGTGTGCACACTACACGCATGCCAGTGTAGGTTGTGAGCCACAACAAAAGGTGCAATTTGTGTAATTCAATAACACAGTAAGGTAGAGATAGAATTTAGGATTTTATTTGAAGGCTGAAAGGAAATTGCATCCATTTTTCTTTCATTTCGCCTGAATTCTCCTTTCTTTCCTTCTATATCTTTCACTTTCAACAATAATCTTAACAAAGGTCTCCAGAAGTCAAGTTTGCTTTTATGCAATCATCATGCGGAAGTGGAGATTGAGAGCTATTGTGCTTAGTGCTTATTAGTCCGTGGTTTCTAGTTTTTCTTTGAATCCAGATTATTCCTAGGTAGCTAATATTTTTTAAATGAATTTTATTGTACTTGTGTATATTGAAAGGTACTATAAAACTTTAATCAATTTTGTTAGTCATGAATTGGACTTTTTGGCTGAGGCAACAAGAGGAAATCATAGATCATATAGGCGCTTCGTTGTTATATAGGCCTGTACAAAGAAAGCAGTATATTCCGCTTCTAATCTTTGATACTTCAATCAAAAGAAACAAACTAACTAGGTATATCCTATTTCATTTCATGAATGAAAATTCTGTATATGAATGTGATGAGGTAGTTTAAACGCTAGTAAAATAATGTTTGGTACCTAGACCTAGACCTCTGCAGGTAAACTGTTTTTGCCTCTCTGAATGTAAATATGTCTTGAAATGAAATTGTATAAATGTACTACAAAAACTTTCACTACCACAAACTTTAATTTTGACATCAGATCTGGAAATGGATGGTACTTTATGCGTTATTTTCACATAGGTTATAGGTACTTGCTAAAGTCCTTATAACCTACAGAAATGTCTATACAGAAATACTACCGCAATTATCAGCTAGTCCCCATTGATATTATGTCGAGATAAAAGGTAGCTTTCCAAACTTTGACCTCAAATTACAGTTTGCTGTACAAAATTCGATTTATGAAGCAACCTCATATAATACTGAAACTAATTAAAAGCTCCAATGAAGGCAATTTATTAAGGTTTTTAGGTTATATTATAGCACTTTTCCAAATGAAACTTGAATGCACAACATTTCATATTTTGCCTCATATGTAATCTTACAGATTAGATAAATCATTCTCCACTTTCTCTTTGTGAAAGGAGAAATGTAATCTAGGAAATCTATCTTAGTTAAAAGGCACATTATAACCTTTCTTTTGAGCAATTAACTTAAAAACATGATTGCAATAAACAAGAATTCGAATAAGTTCTGCTTATTTTTCATATACCAAGTAGACCAAGTTATAGTTTAAAGTTTAAACATACTGCACAGTTAAACATTCTTTATTAAGTGCTATGGTTAAATTATAGTGAGGTTCAATTTGTAATGCTGGGCCAAGAAAACATAACTATTTTTTATCAAGGAGTGACGTAGCTCAAGTGAAATGCATACTCAAATGATGGCAAAACAACAATCTACTACAAAACCTCCAAAAACCCACTTCAAAGGTGAAAACTTGCCTTGGAAATGTTAAAGGAAGTATCACTGTCTATATTTCATGAAAATTTAGATATGTGACCTATGACCTTATGAAGAGATCAAATGTGTAGTTGTTGTAATTAGCATTTTGAAAAGCACAAATTCAATATCTCTATCAAAAATGTCAAAACTGCAAACTTTGTTTTCACTTTTTACGGGATCGTGTCATATTGTAAGTATTTGATTGAC
This sequence comes from Pogonognathellus longicornis, assembly GCA_034694085.1. Taxonomy (NCBI): domain Eukaryota; kingdom Metazoa; phylum Arthropoda; class Collembola; order Entomobryomorpha; family Tomoceridae; genus Pogonognathellus; species Pogonognathellus longicornis. The sequence goes on from JAQFYB010001744.1 coordinate 7,375, forward strand.
TGTAAAAACATTTGTTTGTGAATATCCATGCACATACATGAACGTGTATCAAATCTGTTTTTCTGATCTGATCAGAATCTGATAGAATCTGTTATAGTCTTTTGAAAGAAAGTCAAAAATAAATGCTAAAGTGGATCTCACCACAGCAAAGGAGACCGTAAGGTCATTTAGTGGTTTAATACTGTCTTTTCAGGCCAAGTGTATGCTTTTCATGTATGTGTACAATGCGTAGGATGAATTCATAAAGCATTATTTGCATTTGTGTGAATGAAGTGAAATACAATTAAAATACCTCTTTTTTGAGGGAAGTTTTCTAGAATTTGTCAGCCATGCATCGGTTAACAGAGCTCATTTTTTCTTTTAAATGTATATAGGTAATTATAAAATCTAATAAATTCTAATAATTAAAAATACTCATTACTAATACTATAAAAACATATTTTACATTCTATTATAGTAGTAAGCATATGATCGTGTAAGATAAACTTTCATGATCAAGAAAAAAGTTTATTTAAAACTTTTCGGTGCCTTTTTGAAAGCAAAGATCAAAATGGGTAGGTTGTATAATGTTTAATTCCATGTACGTAGAAACATCACCTACCAAGGTATACAAACAAAGAACACATTGATGGGAAGTATTTATGAATGGTTGAAAAACGATGATGAAGCTTTAGGATGATATTATGTAACATCCTTTGTTCTTTCTTCCTACTCACTTTCTCTTTTAAACTAAAATCCAAAAGACTATTCAGAGATCAGAGAGAATCCAGGATATTTTTACCTTTAAGCTACCTAACATTCCTATTGCTTCCATGTTTTCCTTTCCCACAAAATCTTATACAACCCGAGGGACTTAACTTATTAAACTTTTTTACAACCCTTTAAACTTTGCAGTTCAATGTCTTTGGCATCTGCGGGTAGATTCTATTGCAATTTACTACCTTCATGCCATGTTCCTCTATTTTGTAGAAATTGAGAGAAATTGAACAGTTGGTTATGCTTGTCTTCAAAAGCTAACAAACGGTAACGTAAATCTAAAAGTGGAGTTATGTTAAAAACTTAGTACATATAAAGTTTGCCTATAAAATATTTAATATTGTGAAATAGAAGACTTTGTCGTACACGTGACGTATACTAATATAGAAGTGAACTTTGTCTTTGTGAACAATAAACTATTCGTGCTTAAATTAAGTGTGTAGGAAGTTGTGTTTGGAGTATTCTTTATTTATACACACATACATACGTAGGAGGAGCAGTGCATATAAAAGTTGTAACAAAAATAACACAAGATATTGGTTAAGTTGAGACAAAACAGAAATCTAGACTAGGTATTAGGTACTATAATAGTTCTAGAAAGGAGAAAAGGACTAACATACCTATATACAGGTAGATTCGAACTGTTGAATGTTGTTGTTTTTGCTGGAGAAGAGTAGGGAGGGAAAGCAACGACTGTCTCTAAATGATTCAGCTTGGCAATAAATCGGAAGCAAACAATACAATATGCATGGTGCACTCTTCCAAGTTAAACTAGCACCCACGTAGACCCTGGTTAAGATTTATGGTGTGGTTTAAATATCGTCTGTGTATAAGTTGAGGGAAAGTCCGGAAGAAGAGCGTGGATGCGATGTGATTCGGAGTCCACCCGTCGAGTAACTGAACTTTGGTGAATGTGGTGTGCGTTAATATATAGTGTGAAAGTTTTTTAGAGAGGAGGAAACGAGGAAAGGAAGTGATCCCGAATTTCCAAAGTTTCCGACACCAGCCGATCCCGATGAAACATTTGGGCGAACAAATCAGCGCATGGCATCATCCTATAGTGCTATACATGTATCTTGGACAAATACTTGTTCCACCAAGATGAGATCCCAATTTGCAACTTCAACTCAAAGATGGGTATATGCCACAAACAACTATCTTTTATGTATATGTACTAAAGGAAGAAAGTAAACTGTGCGTCTCATCCCTTTCCTACAGTACTTACTTATTACGTATTCACCAAATGACTCAATCATGATGCTTTCTCATACTTGTATTCATACATACACATATCATGCATCCTTTATTCTATGTATAATTATAATAATAATATATTACGACTTAATGTCTAAGAATTAATAAATTCACAGTTTAATTTTTAATGACAACAGTGTAATATTATTAGTGTATACCATACCCATATAAAATGCCTCGAAGAGAATCTCAATCCCATAATACATGAACAAAAAGTTTACAGTTTGGCATTCATTACTATTTGATCACGATCAAGGATCATCAGGATATGTATACAATTTCTTTTAAGATACGTTTTAAAATGAAGAAGAAATAAAGAAGCTATAATAAATGAAAGAGCAGGTATAAATAGGCCGTGTACGGGACAATTCTCACTCCCCCCGAAATCTCAAAAAGAGTTTTCTGCTATAATTATAAGGGAAAATTTTTGGGAAATTATTCACCCTACCTTTCATCCCGAAATTTAATTGCTAGAAATGTTTTATGTCATGGAAGTTTGGTTTCGGTGGGTAAAAAGCAGAAATGAACACAATGTACATCAGCATTTTTGACTGTTTGAGATTTTGAGAAATCATAGAATTTTTTTCCCTTTAGTGCGTTTAGCGAAAGTATTTTAAAGCGTGAGAGAAATGAAACTTTCACAAGGCATACAGAGAACTGCTAATATCCGTAAAGAAAGAGCATAATTTGCTGGAGAGATTTGCTGGAGTGTAGCGTGTAGCTTTAGGTTGGTTGCGGTTTGATAGAAAAAAGTAAGGCTGAATACGCTGCGATCTCCTTGAAGAAGCTCAAGGAAATTTTAAAGTGTGATCGTATACATACGACGTGTTTGGTGGTGTATTTTCGTGTTTTTTGACGATTGCATTTTGCAATGAATTGCCATTTGCAGTTTGCAATCAAGTTTGCATTGCTTGTAGTGAGATTTGATTGTTTCACACTTTCGTTTCAATGTACAACGTTTCAAGAGTTTCAAGTGTTTAGTGTTGACATTTGGATTTTTACGAAGTTGACAGTTTGTTTAACTTTTTGATGTATTTAGCGTTGTTTGTTTTAGGTTAGTTCATAGTTACATAGTTTACTTGATTCGTATTCTGTCTATTCCGTCATGTAAGTCACATAATTTTATCTTTTGCTCTACCACAGAAAAAGTCATCCTTCATCCTTATCATTGCTCAGTTTATTTGTTAGATTAGGTTTTGTCATTTGTTGTTTGTGTTTGTGTTTGTAGTTTGTAGAGCTACAAACTACAAACACAAATGACAAAACCTAAGCTCTTAGTTATAGTTATTAGTGTTTGTTTATTATGTATTAGTAAAACGTATCTCAATATTAAGTATTATCAGTTGCTGTTTTCGGAATTTCCGTTCAGATATCAGACAAGCGTCACATATATTGTATATTTAACTGTTACCGTTTTGTACTGCGTGTCACTTAATTTTGTAGCTCACTGTCGTAGTCTCGGCTTTTTCAATCGTTTTGTTGTCTGTCTTCAGTCTTGTCTACCCCTGCCCCTCTCCCCTCCTGTGTCCTGCCTGTATGTGACAGCGTTCCGGCAACTAACATTTACCTCAATTTCTTTTCGGGATGAAATAAAGATTGACTATTGACCATCATTTATCATCATGGTCGTGAAGTTCGCAAAATGTCCTTGCTCGCGATGTAAATTGTATCTGAGTCATTCATCTGATGGTGCAGGTAAATTAGTGATTGATGATATACCAATCTGCCAATATTTATATTTATTTGCAAATTATATAACATGGATTGTTAATTCTTATTCTTATATTAATTTATACCTTTCACCTTTATAGATAAAGATGTACAAGCGGAAAAGGAAAATTTCTTTGAACATCGAGAATACCAGGTTTCCAGATAATTAACTTTAATATACATACTATATTTATCAATAATGACTAGATATTTTATACCTATATACGAATTATAAGCCACATTATATGCTACTAAAGACAAAAGAGAGTAATGCTGCTATATTTTTCTATTTGATTTTTTTTATATAAATGATAATATTATTCACTTCACTTCTTAACTTCTGGAAATAATTGATTTGCAGCACTACCTGTTGGAACTGGCAAAAAAACATAACATAATTGCTTGTCTGCCAACGGGCAGTGGAAAAACTTTCATCGCTTATAAGTTGATTGAACATTTCAAAGATGACTTACTAAAGTAATAAACAAAGTTTTAATCTTAATTAAGTTGATGATAAAAATATCTTTATAAATCAATATTGTATTAAGGGGGTAATAGTGCATACCGCCTTGATGTATCTACATACTTTTCAATTGATTTTTTATGGAATATTTCATATAGTAAACACAAAAAAGTGTTCTTCCTGGCCAACACCATTCCACTGGTGAATCAACAGGCTGCTTTCTTTACTCGTCATACAATCTTGTCTGTTAAGCACATTACTGGAGACATGGAAGTTGACTACTGGTCGGAAGAGAAATGGCAGAACATAATTGATCTAGTTAACGTATTTGAAAATATAAAAATATATATAATTATTTTCATATGTTATCATCTGGATCGACACATTTTATGTATATGTTTAGGTAATGGCGATGACAGCTCAGATATTTCTGAACTTGATTCGACATGGTTACATTAAGTTCTCTCGGGTTGCTTTGATCATTTTTGACGAATGTCATCACGCTGTTAAAGATCATGCAATGAATCAGGTATGTACTCATTCATATTAATTAGTTGTATTCACTTTATTGTTCTAGAGGGTTGAATTTAATGCTTTTAATTTTAATAATCATAATAATATGTATTATGTAGATCATGCGGGAATATGATCGCACGAAAAAAGCAGACGATAAGTATACAATGCCTCGAATTTTAGGATTGACTGCAACAATTATCAAAGGGAATTGTAAACCACATGAGGTACCGGATCGTGTTTCCGAGTTAGAAAATATTATGAACGCGGATGCTGTCACATATAAAGACTATGAAGAAGTCATGAAGTATTGATGATATGGTTTCTTACTTATAGTATTATTAAGGCTACAGAATTGCCTATTTATTATAGTTATAGAGCTAAACTCCTAATGTCAGTTACAAGCTATTTCAAACATATGTCAAAATATAATTTTGAGTTTTGAAACAAATGACTTTAAAAGTTAGTATTCTGCTGTTAAACTCTAGAAACTCAACCAATGCCTTGGTGGATTCTGTATCTGTGGACAATTGTAAGCAAAGTGAATGGTATCCGCCATTTTTACTTGAAGAAATAAAAGTTTTGTCATCGGATCTTGGAGCATATCGCAAAGAAAGACAAAAATTGAAGGCAGCGTTGGCTAAAGTTGCAATTGATGGAATTCATTCATCTTTAAGAAATTCGAATTGTTTGTATTTGACTTACAAGAAACCTAGTCCAGGAGATCTCAAGACTGCTGTCGATGATATTCTGCATGCATATGAACAACTTGGTATAACTAAAAGTCTATTTTTTCATTCAATTGCTATTAAGTACATCAGATGTTGAAGGCGCATGTTACTTATTTATAAGATAACCATGATAAAATCGCTTTTTTTAACACAGGACCATATTGCGCTGTCATTGCAATAAATTTGAGACTGGCTTTCATTAACTTTAGCTTAATGGATCTTCACCCTGGTGGTGTTCGAAACTGGTACGATAAAGTCAAAGCATTCCTTCTAAAGATGAGGTGGGTTATTATAACTATTATAACTGCTCATTTTAACTGCATTTATAATTTATACTCTCGTTTTGCGAAGCATCATTCATACTTATTGTATTTTCAGAGAAAAGCTGACAGAAATAATGGCTGTACACAAAGAGAATGAGAGAGTGTATTATTATATTTCTCCAAAATTAAAGAAGCTAATTGACATTATTTACGAATTTAGGTATTTTTTTTAACGTTAAGTTATAATTACAAGCTAGTTAGCAGTTAAACGATTAAAATCATTTTACTAGACCCTCTCAATTTGACACTGGAGTTGACAAAAATGAAGACGATAAAAGTTTGTGTGGATTAGTATTTGTGGATCGTCGAGCGACGGCACAAGTTATAGCGTGGTATTTCAAGGTAAATTTTTATTTTAACTATGTGTGATTAATGAAAGATGTGATCAAAACTTATAATAATATAATAGTGACCTGCAAATAAAACATTATTTTATTAGGATTTGGCTGAGCTAAGTCCGGAGACAAATTCATCTGGTGTGGACATGAACACGGATAAAAAGTTCTACTTTATTCGGCCAAATTTTGTTGTAGGAACAAGCCGATGCCCCTTTGAGACTGTTGAAAGCAGAGTTTATGCTAAAAAACAGACTGAAACAATAAATCAGTAAAATTCCGTAAAACAATTTAAAACTAAAGTTTTTTACTAAAACACTACCTAATAAAACAGCAGTAAATATACATGGATAAAAAAATTGTAATAAAAATGTAGGTAAATACATAATATGTATTTACATTTGTATTACATATATATATGTACTAAAAAAGTACACCATATTTTTGTATCCTGCTTTAGAATGTTTCTTTTGTAGAAAGCTGAAAACTTTTTTATTGAGTTCCAGTACTGATAAGAATGTGTATTTAATCTACAGATTTAGGAGAAAGGAGCTAAATATCCTAATTGCTACTAGTGTTCTTGAAGAAGGAATTGATGTCCCCAGCTGTAATTTGGTCATTAGATTTGACCCAATACCTACTTACACATCGTATATACAATCAATGGGACGAGCTCGGAAAAAGAATGCTCTGTTTAAAATTTTATTGTCGCCCGATATATTTTGGAGGGAAACCCAGAAGATAGCAACATTTAAGGAAATTCACGACCGTTTGCTGTTGCATTTGCAAAATAATGTTCAAAAAGTAGACAAATCACCTACTACATCACGTTATGGGTTTCCAGTTGACTGCATTCCACCATTGTGTCCTGGAGAAACTCCAGATAGCCCAAGGATCACAATGGATTCTGCGTTTGAAGTGGTAGATTGGTAAATACACTTACCTATGCAAATGCTTGCGCTTATTACTTTTGACTTTTGCAACCCAGAAGTCTATAAAACTTATTAATTTTATACTTTAAATCTTATTAGCCATGAAGGTTAATTATAATTGCTTGTATTTTCTTGTAAAATCTGTGATTATTTAGATCTTATTTATTTATTATGTATAAATCTAAATATTCTTTTATTATTATAGACATTATTTAGTTATATTATATCTAATCTAACATTATTTTTATCGCCAGGTACTGCATGTTACTACCTTGTGATGGGGTTTCTACTCTCCAAGCTATTTCTTGGTTTCAAAAAGTACCTGGCCCAAAATACAAAGGTTTTCTGAAACTTCCAATGAATAGTGCTGTTAAGGGCGCAATTGAAGTAAGCTTTCAGAAGTTAATTTTTTTCTACAATTTTAATCTTCATGGAGCGACAGTCTGTCAGTGAATACAAGTTTAAGGCTCTTGCAATAAAAATATAGTTATGATTTGTAACGCGACATACCCCATTTGAGAATATAATACGGGTCTAATATTTTAAAATGCTTAGAGTTAGAAAATCAATGGATTCCAATTAAATATTTCCATTATTTCTTTCTTTAGGGGCATCCTATGGTAAACCAAGATTTGGCGAAGCAAGCTGTTTTTCTAGAGGCAGCAAAACGAATGCACGACGCCGGAATTTTAGATGAAAAATTGGTGCCATTTCGCCCAAAGTTTCCTGCTAAAGTTGAAGCATTTTTTAATAGACTGCTGCCAACTTATGATAACGAACAAGAGGATGGAGAGATCCCTGACATTGTAATGAAGCCAGAATGGTTTCCCAAACAGGTAAAGCTTTAATTAATTTTAATATACAGTTTCAATTTAACATTTCTAGACTTATTGAGTGTATAAACAGTATAAAGTATGTCAAACAATATGTAAATTGTAATTACAAACCTATTGTAGAAACCTGAAGTTTTATTCGGAAGAAGTAGGACGATAATGTTGGATCAAAAATATCGCGTTGTGCGAATTTGCATCAGGCAAACAAACATCGCTGAAACCTACAAGTGGCAAAATACTTATAAACTTCAAGAAAGTAACTTCGGGTTCGGCCTTATTAGCAACACTGAAATTTCTCACGTACGAAACTAATATTTTGCATTATATGAATTTAAATCAATCGTTACATCACCAAACCATTGCAATGTGATATAGCATTAATGTTTTTATTATTTTATGATGAATAGATTTCGTAATTTTGAGCAATCTTAAAATTGATAAATGTATTCTAAACTAGTGACTAGAGACCATTTTACACTTACCGTCTTGTGTTAAACATACTTCTTTCATTTCTTATTCAATTTTAGGTCGGAGACTTTCCTTTATTTGGAGATTTTGGATGTTTAACTGTTTCATTGAAGAAATGCAATAATATTAAAATAAAAATGACAGAACGTTATCTAAATGTGTTGATTCAGTTTCAAGACATTATATTTAGTGATATTTTGGCTATAAAACACCCACTGATTAAGAGCATTGATGTTCAAGATCATTCCCTTCTAATTGTTCCACTATTTAAAGGTATTTAACAAAGGTTTTAAATAAATCGCGCAATAAAACATTCCACACCGTTAACTTTATTGACATTTTTGGTTACAGAAAATGGTGCCTGGAAAATCGATGATAATATTTTGGGCTTAAATGGTGACAGCGCAGGAATAAGTGCTTTGTTTTCATGTCAGAATTTAAGGCCTCCACCAACACATTCACGGCGCCAGTCCTATGGATCAAGACCGACACCACCAAAAGTGTCAAAAATCTCTGTTAATTATGGGGTGAAGTACAACGATGCCATTGTAGTTCCATGGTATAAAAGGCCGAAGCCGGTACGATCAGTGTGCTTTAGTTTTTCATTTACTTATTGTTAGTTTGTAGATTAGGCTGAATAGCATACGATTATAGTACTTCTATTGCTACATTTTTCCAATATTTCCGTTGATGTACAATAATGTTATTTGTTTATGTTAAGTACATGCAAGTAAATCTATTATGTAGATATTATAGCAAAAAAATCATTACAATGTTTTTTGTAGTTGTATTTTGTAGATTCAGTGGATAACGAGATGAGTCCGTTATCAAAGTTTCATGATGGAGAATTCGCTTCCTATAAAGATTTTTATAAAAAACAATGTAAAACCGATGTTTTAAATGACAATCAACCGTTACTCAAGTGTAAATTATCCAGAATTGGATTACAAAATCAACAACTCAATTACTTGTTGAAAAAATTCACAAAAGAAGACGAATTTCCGGTTTATTTGGTACCTGAATTGTGCTACATTCTACCAGTACCATCGTCTTTCGTAGTGCAGTGTAAACTACTTCCATCGAGTAAGACATTTCAATTTATAGTAAATAGTAGTATTCGTATCTTATCTACCTATTATCAATACAGCTTTTTGTTTATTACTTTTGTTTAAGTAATCTTCGTTTTCATCGTTAAAAGAGAATTTGTGAATTTAACACGGATATTTCGCATTTTAATAGTTCTGCATCGATTGTCTCGACTGCTTCTGGCGCAAGAACTGATTCAAGAAGTTGGAATATTATTAGACTGGAAGGGTGCTCTTGTCAATATAAATGACAGAGAAAGCACTAGTAAAGAAATCAGCGCTTTGAACCTGCTTCATGAAGATCAAAGCAATGCGGAAGAAGAACGTCGAAAATTGCGAATGGACATCAGAAATCGTATTAAACCAAAAAATAAACCATTTCTGGAGGCTCAAAATATAGAACATAGAGAACTTCACTATGAATTTATACATCCGAACAAAATAACAGCTAAAGACGTAGCTTTGTTCCATGAAGCTGTGTCTATTCAGCATGCCGCAAAAAAATTGAGTATTGATAATGACGTAGATATTGATATAATAGATGCCGAACTGTCGTCGCCTTTTAAAATAGGTAAGATGTTTAATTTTAATGCATGACACTTAAAATAACTATAAAAATATTTTGACTCTTGTATGCTATTGAAGTAAATAAACTGATGATATTTGATTGTTTGGAACAGATTTGATACCTATGGAAGATATTCAGCTGCCAAGGATTGAAAAAGTTTTTGATTCAGAGAAAAGCCCTGGTCCATCACATCTCTCAGTAATGGAAGTAAGTTGCGGAATCAAAACAATGATGAATATCACATTTTGATATAAAATACAAGATTGAATTTAATGAATACACATGTGTGCATTCAGGCCTTATCGTTAAGAAGTGCAAATGAAGGGCTTTCCAGTAATCGTTACAAGATGATCGGCATGTCGTTCCTCAACTACGCTGTTTCCACTTATTGCTTCCTGAATTTTCCACAGTGGAATGAACCCTTGATGTGCCAATTGAGAAACAAACTTCTCAGTTTAGCACACTTATGTGCTTTAGCTAAAAAGAAAAAAATCGCCGAGCGATTAAGTGGCAGCGATTTTCATCCCAATTTAACCTGGTTGCCCCCAGGAAAAAAATTATTACTGGACAGATTAGGGGAAATTGCTGCTGCAGAAAAAGTACACTTAGGAGTTTACGACAAAATATTGAGAGACATACATGTAAGATATTTAGAGTCATATCAATCCTACCATGTTATTTTTGACTTTTAAATAATGTACACTTAACTTTACAACAGAGAATGAGTCCTGATGACTTAATAAGACACGTGTCAACTACTGCTCCGTTGGTTTTGGCTTCTACTCCCATTAAAAACAAACCTATTATCAAGTACACCACCTTTACACATACAGAAGTACCAAATATCAGCTTGGCCAGCGGAGTTAACGCTCTGGTTGGGGCGTTTTTCACTCAGTGTGGTCCTTCCGGAGCTTTCAAGTTTTTACAGTGGATGGATTTTAAAGCCCCTAGTTTAAACAAAGATGTAGATGGCGAGTATTTACATTTTCAAAAAACTGAAGACAATGTTGGAAATTATTCTATTGTCAAGGCTGATGAATTGATGGCAATCAAGCGATTGTTACCAGGCTTGGATATGTTTGAAAGTCTTCTAGGATACACGTAATCAAAATAATAGAAATAATTCAACATTTTTGTAGCAATAGTCGATGTTTTTCTGTTATGTGGTTGAATTATTGAATCTTTGACAATCATTTCAGATTTCAAGACAAGAAGAATATTCTAGAAGCATTTACTCATCCATCATATCCTGCCAATGATATATCAGATTGCTATCAGCGTTTGGAATTTTTGGGAGATTCAATATTAGGTTGGTTTTTTGAAATTATGTAAACTTGTGCTTTTAAGAATGGTAAATTGAGAGCCTTAAATAGTATGCACATAGTTGGTAGATATACCCGTTTAATTTCCCATGTTTTATTCTTTAGACTTGCTAATAACCAACCATGTGTACACGTTACCCGACCAAAAGATTACTGATGTTCAACTGGCAGACATATGCTCAGCATTAGTAAATAACATTACATATGCATCTTTGGCAGTTCGATATGATTTTCATAAACATTTACTGTCGATGTCACAAGCTTTAACTGACATGATAGATAACTTCATTGTTTACCAAGGAGCTGCTGAACACCAGGTTATCGGCCACGTAAGTACACACATAAAATTATAGTCCTTTAAGTAAATATTGTATGTGAGAAAGATACATATAAACCGTTAAACATCCAAAAATCAAATTACGATTTAAAGTTATTTATGTGTCCGTATCCTTTTTTATTTTAGTTTACATTAATAAGTGACGAGGAGTGTATGGGCCCGAAACATATAGAAGTTCCTAAAGTCCTTGGAGATATTTTTGAAACTGTTGCTGGTGCGATTTACATTGATAGTGGAAAATCATTAGACACTGTTTGGAAGGTCTATTATCGTCTCATGCAAAACGAAATAGGTAAAATTGTAAAGTGTGATCAATAATATGATGTTAATAAGACCGAATTTTAATTTAGAGTAATCTATTCTCATTTGTCACTAGGCTTATTTTTTTACAAATGGATAATTGAGTAAATATAGGAATCGAACTTGCGAAAAGCAATTACTTAATTGCTGATAAGTATTTGCAGGTTTGATTCCTACATCCACAAAATTAGTTATTTTATGAAAAATTAAGCATTGCCTTGCTTGTAGATAAGGATAGTTTATGTACAATTTCTCCAAGCTGCAAAGTCTAAATTAGAGCATTTAATTTTGAATGTATGAAATATTTTCAGACAACTTTTTCGAGGTGATGCCTAAGTCTCCTATTCATGAACTAAAGGAGAAAATTGGCGATGTCCTTGAACTTACGTATGTAGTGAAATAATTAATACCTAACTCTCACTTGTGTCAATTGTATCAGTGTATTATGCGAAAGTACTTTTAATTAATCTCTTAATAGGAGATGGACATCGAAAAAGTTGAAATCCCGAGGTCGTGAGATGTGCAGGATTTCAGTAGGACCGCACGGACATTATTACGGATGTGGAACAAACATAAGTAGAGCAAAGTTTTCTGCAGCCAAAATCGCTCTGAAAATGATAAAAGAGGAAGATGCATTTGTTAAAAATAGAGATGCGTCAAAAATCATGTTACTTATGTAACTTTTTCCTAATGAAAACAAAAGACTGTATAATATGCATATAAGTACCAATAAGCACATTTCATATTCTTCAATATATTGTTCTTTCCAGAAAATCATGTATTGTTATCTTATTGAATAAATGAATATTATTGTTATGCTTATAAATTACATCTATAATAATATATAAATGCTTCATTTATAAAATAATTTCGATAATTTTAAAGCAAAACAATTTCTAAGTTAGTCGTGTAATATAAAATCCAACTTTTCATAAACGTGCTTCTTATTTCAAACAATTGCATACATAGTTTTAGTTTTGCTAAATGAATATTATTGCAGATCCCCGACAAAGGCAATTTGGCTTTGGTCTTGCAAACTTCGCACACATTCATTAACTAATATTTCAGTTTTCATACGACTGTTTTACTTTCATACTTGTGTTTGTTGTTTTTCAATTATTGATTTAATAGTTTCTTTTTTTCATGCAGAACCCAGGCAAGTAAGATCATTAATCCTCATTAAATAATTAAAGCCTTAATCATTAATCTTAATTAAGGCATACCTTAATTAAGATTAAGGATGCAATGCAATGCAAATGCATGTAGGTACTGTAAAATTGTGTGAATGAGTGTATGGGAATTGGGAAGTGCTAAAGCGTGACTTGTATTCTAATGATGTGGTTAGCGGCGGGTCGGACAATTTCATTGCCAACAGCAGTAAAAACTTACACAGCGATTTGGTTTTGATTCTTGATAGTTTTTACAAAAACTCAAAATCTGAGTGGTCATAAAATGTGAAATGTGTGACGATATACGATGATTTAGGTGGAATACAATTATCAATTTTAATGGATATTTAAATCGTTTTAATCATTTGTTTTATTGTGAATTCGTTCTTATTTTGTGAGTGTGTTTCTGTTCAGTCATCAATTTTTAATTTGTCATCAGTACATCAGCTCTCTTCTTTCTTTCACCTATCTGACAGATGACAGACGGATTGTCCATGACTTTAATTTAATTTTAGTGTATCATTCATCGTCATTTTACTATTCGACATTATCATCACCGTCAACCGTAAGACATTAATAGTCAATAGTCAATAGTTGATAGTTTAAATTAGTATTCACTCATTTTTGTAAATAATGACATTTTGTCAACGTCATCTATCATCTATGCGTAATCTATAACTGGTAAGGTAATTTTGTGTGGTTGACATTTGTACTTGATATTGATGTTTTAGCTAATTTTTGATGTTGATTGATTACAGGCGTCCAACAATCTAATTTATTCTTCATATGGGGACAGATACAAAAAAGATCGTTTTAGTTTTATGCTATGGCCACAAAACGAGGAGGTGACAAAGGAGTTTTTGAGTTGGCTGGTTATCATAGAAAAGAAGATGAATTCATCGAACGTGTTGTGTCGGCCACTGACACACTCCAAGGAATTGCCTTATTGTATAATACATCGGTAAGCAAATAAAATATTATTATTAGTCATTTACATACGAGAAAAGGTTATTATTTTGGCACTGTCAAATGAAGTAGGGTTAATAGTTCATATTTTATTTCAAGTGCAAATTAACAATCAGTACAGAAACTGTTTTTCAATTAAGTCATGAGTACACCGGGAGAACTGGGTTTGGTTTATTAAACTGTACTAGTAATCCTTTTATTGTAAGTAATTAACCTAATTATATCGTTAGAGGTTTAGGGGGCGAATGATTGTTTTTAAATAAAAACATAATTGATAATTGATGATATGCAACGATTTAAAGATATGCCATTTCGTAAAGTAACAATAAAAACCATGAAAAATAAATATCATAATTTAAGTATTAAATCAATTTCACAGGTAGCGGAGTTAAAAAAAATAAATCACCTACACTCAGAAGGAGATCTTCATGCACACCGTATAATTAAAGTTCCGTCGAGGGGGATATTGATCAACCTCGAAGAAGGGTTACCACTTCAACCAACCATATCCATTGAATCATTGCACTCAGAAGAGGAAACAAATGGCCAAACGTACCTGAATAACGTCGATTCTATTTTAAAGGAAATTAGAGAGAAGGCAGAAATAGCTGCAGCAAATTCACGAATACTGGACCGATCTGAAAATTCTCAAACGTTGGGTGGTAAATACTGTAAATACTCACAACTTTATTTAATTTAACATTTGGTTCTTTTTTTTCAAAAATTACAAAATTGAAAAAACCGACCAGGAAAAGAAATCGTTTCCACTATACATAGACAGACTACTGCTGAGTATTTTTAATGGAAAGGTTGAACGAATCAAGTGACATTGCAAGGTTATATTATAAAATATTAATGGATTTAATACAAACAATCTTTGGTTTTTAGCATCCAGTGGTCAAAATGGAGAACTGAAATGGTGGAAAGTTTTTCTTCCGTGCGTTGGTATTCTGATTGGTTTTCCAGTTTTGTACTTTATATATCTACAACATCTTCATCATTTAGGAGAGAAAAATAATGCCACTTCATCGACTGTGGAAAATCTTAGTTCGTGATACTTTTTACATAAACTATATAAAATGCGGTTACAGCGACTACACAGGTTAAACGACTAAATTATATTTGTTGACGCAACAATAATAATTTAGACGTACTGAAAATAAATAATTCAAACGTGCCTACGCCTAGGTTTGTTGTTGAAAAGGTGATAGTGTTCATACAAGTTCTCTCAAGCGATAATTTTCTTTCATTATAGTGAATAGTCAGTGTTTATCGTTTGATTCGTGTGTAATATTGTAATGTAACGAAAATAATGCTTTCAACATACTTTTTTCTGACAGTCTCATGATTATGTATCTGTATCACTAAGGTGTGTCTAAATGGTGAAAGAAAAGTATGTTGTGACATTTTATAAATTCAGTGAAAGTTTAGAAAAGTTAGTCATGTCAAACGGAAACATAAATTATAAAAACGTTGTTTTTAAATGAATGAATAGGGTGTCTAATGTCTAATTAACAATTCTGTCTCTGTCTGCAGGAAAGTCTAATTGGTTACGTAAAACGTAAAGTTGTATTGTTAGGTACAATGTTTCATAGGAGATTAATGTGTGTTGGTACCTAGTACAGACCTACACTACCACTACCCCACCATTTATTCCGACAGTATTCCAGTCCGGAGTCACATGAATGATTATTTGTCTGAGAAATAAGTATGTCACCCTACGGTAACGCAATAATATGTTTATAACCTCTAAAGGGAAATTATGAATTTTATCTGTAAAATGATAAATATTTACATAGGTAATGTAAAATCTAAACACGCTCTTCAAAAATAATGTAAGCAAGAATCATTTATTTTAAAACAATTGAAATGAAAGTAAAATATACCAAAGTAATTCAATTTTTCAAGTAAACATCTTCGCAATCTCAATATAACTAAGTGCATATATTTATTATTATTCTACAGGCATTATCATGCAAAATTAGTTACTTAAGTTAGTGATCTTCGAAGGCAATAATGTTATAGGCTATCAATAAGCATTAAAATATTACTTAGATGCTTGCATTAATGTCTTAAAAGAATATCTGCAAGGTTTTTTATGAAAAGGAAATATAGTGTCAAAATCTAAATAATATCGTCGCAAATTGTATTCATGTCTTGTTCATAGTTCACCACTTTTTCATTTTCTACTTTGTCCATAAACAACATTGAAAGAATTTTGTACACAATTCTTCATCTCGTAGTTTCCGTCTCAACTTTCTCAATGGTCGTAGAAGTTGATTGCATTGCCAGCCAACCTGTGCGGTGTTGCTCCCTCTACTTTATAGCACCATATGGGTCACTTGTTCATGTGTCCATGTATATCGATTGTTCAGTAAAGATGGATTTAGACTTACTTCTACTAAGGCTACCGCTGCCACTCATTTCGTTCCACTCAAGTTGTGTAATCTGAATGAATTTACTGAGATTGAAGTTCGTGTTCTAACTAGATCATTAAAATCTTCATGATAATTAAAGAGTACTAACATTTTCATACGGTCTATGTATTGTTAATAATAATGTTTATTACATTTTAGGTGTAACTGTGTATTATTCATTGTATTGTGTTTGTTATATTTACAGATTTGCATTGGATTCGTGATTGGCATTCACTGCTGTACAATGGATTTATGAACACTGATATGAAATGGGTTACACCGAGTGAGTGACAAGTTAAGATGTCATCTTTATTAAATAGACGGAATTAGTTTTAAATTGGAATACTGTGAAGAATCAGAAGTTTAGCTGCCACATTCACTACAACAGCATTCAGATTACATTCATTATGGCTAGCGAACGAAATATCGGCGAACAACACCTTAACCAAAACAAATTATTAAAACTCCCCAATGAGGTACACGTTTTTCATATAATATATTTAATGTAATTACTAATTTTTTAAGAAAATCCTTTTCACAGAGTTTGTACTATTGGTGTTTAACAAGTTATGTTTTGAATTTACATTTTTGAGAATTTCATTGAACTATTTCTATAAGAAATATGTCGGTGTCAAATGACAAATGAATGTAATAGTAATGGTACATTACATTGCTATACTTTGCAAAACATTAAGATATTAAATATTACCCTGTAACATAGTACGTTTTTTGTAACTAAAGGCAGTAAATTATAATTTCTAACATGTAAATAGGTGTAATCATTGCAAGTAGTTTATTATAGTGTAATCTAAAATATATGTTCTCAATCTTGATTATTTTCAGATATGGTCGTTAATCTTTGAATTCGTACCTTTTCAAGACTGTGTGAAGCACCGACTAGTGTCTAAGGGGTGGCGAAAAAATGTGGACGAGTTATCATCAGTTCATGTGGACCGTATTTGTGATCAAATGTTTGTGAGCACTAGGGACAGAATCTTTCAACTTAGAGTTCGTTCGTGTGGAATTTCAAATTTAAGGAATCCTTTTGAGCCGAATTTCGCCTTTCCACTTCTTCTTAAGGAGATTACTTTTGGAACAAATGTATCGTCTGAAAACATGTTGAAGATACTGTCAGTTTTATATAATGTGGAGGCTCTTACATTCTTCACAACTATAAGTTCAGATATATCATTCAAAGAAGGTGACGATTGCTTTCAAGTTTTAAATGGATTAAAAAATTTGAAGAGCATCGAAATCGGAGTTCATTGTTTCGCCGACAGAAAACCTGCTATTTTCAACCCTACATTTAACACTATGATTGGTAGCGATCCAGTATTATTCCCTGCATTGAGCAAGTTATCTCTCACGTATACTATGTACCACAGTGAATGGATTAAGTTATATAGTTTCATAGCTAAACATTCGAATACGCTAAAGCATCTTCACATAAAGTGTCAGTGTGCAAAATCACAAAGTGATATGGATGGCGTTCTTTCTAAAATGATTAATGTCATTAATGTAAGTGACTTTACAAAATTGAAACTGTCAACGCTGATAGTTCAAAGTGACAGGTCGACCTGTAATTGTAAAAATGACGAAGTTTGGATGAAAATTTTGTCAGCGCAAAAGTGCTTGAAAACGATCAGCACGGATTTGGTATCTAGACTGTCGATTATTTTAGAACTAGTCCAAAACAATGAGCAAACATTGAATTCTGTAACTTTTTATGATGTGTACCTAGAAATAGGAGACATACTAGACGGTGAGGTATTCAGTAAATGCAAATATTTACAAGTTCTCCAACTGCATTTTGTACCCGCCTACGTCATGATGGTGGATATTAGGGAGGTGGGAAAAAAGCCCCAACTGAGTAACTTCGAATTTACGGGATTGCCAGTACTTCCACAGTCTTTAGTAAAGCTAAACCTTCAAGGATGTGAAATTTTAACTTCGGATCTGTTGGAAATGTCCACGCGTTTATATAAATTGCAAGATTTAGATTTAGGACCACCAGGTATATCTGTTGGAGTCAGTAATAATATGGGAGTGTCATTTGACGTGTTCATTAAATTGTGTACTAATTTGAATCAACTGAAATGTTTAAAGCTGCACAAAGACATTTTGAATATCAAGCCAACTTCAGTATGCAGTAGTAAATCTGTTCAGCCTGGCAGCAGTGGAAATCTATGGAGTAAAATTTTAAGTGCAGCGAAAGAGTTAAGTTTTTATGACAAGGAACCAAATGAAGGTGTAATTGACATGTTTGACACAAATGTTTACGAATTCAACTTCAAACAGGATACAATTCACTCTTTTATCCAAAGCCTATATGCGTTGAAAAGCGATGGAAACAATTGTTCCGCGTTGCCTTCTACAAGTGCAGCCGAAATTGTCTAGTTCAAGCTAGCAATTTAATCTTGGCTGTTTAATCTAGTTCGTGGTAATGCCATTCATTTTGATGAAAATGATATTGTAATGATAAAAAATTCTTTTCATTAATATAATTCCAATCAACTATGTATCACTAAATGAAGTTTTGGTTTGATTTCAATAGAGTGAAATAAGCAATCAATGCAATGTGGGGATGGGGATACACGCAGATATTACATAGTCACTCAGAGATCTTGATGGATTGGAATTATAATTAGCAACAAAAGTTCGTCGTCAACATTCTTGTCTATCTGTACAAAATTATCAAAATCCGCTGTTCCCAATTGTCAGGACTGACAGTGCAAAGTCAGACAATAATGGATTAGTTTTGAGACGGAAGAGTAAAAACCTGAATCATTGGATATAACGAAGAATGAAGAATATCGCTTGTGCCACGTGTAGTGGTAGCATTAAAGACAATCGACCATTATTTCAGAATTAACAAAATTAAAATAACTGGTTGGTGACGAATGGGTATCATCATTGTCAGTGTTTGCCGGTGCGGAGTACGTTTGTGTGTCTAAAAAATTGCATTCTGACAAAATCAATTTGTGAATCATAAGAATGTTTTATTCAGGGTTTCAATTAATATCTCCACTACCGTAGTCAGAAAGGGTACTTGAAATGCATTCAATATTTATAATACTAGAGTGCGTGAATGTTGAATGTGCAACCATCTCAATGGTAATTTTTAGAATTTAGACATTCATCCCCAGTTCAATTGTATTGGTACAAAATCAATGGATTTGAATGTAAGCTTATATAAATGGTAATCAGGGATATGAGATACAACTTACAAACTTATAACCCTTCAACATCAGTTACAAATTACAATGCCTTGTGTCCGATTCCGATCACCACCAGCACCAAAACAAAGCAAATTCATGAATCCAGTATACTTTTTATTGTGCCACTTAAGTATAATGTGAAATCGAAATTAGTAACCTTATAAATATGACTATATTATGACTCTGGGTCATAAATATCGTGTGTTGAAATTACAAGTATTAATTATTATACTCATTCAGAGGGGTCTATCCTTAAAATTAAATTAACAAATTAAGTGATAAAATTAAATTATAAATCTCTAGTAGTTTCTTTTGTTTACTTGGTTAACTGTAATATAAAAGTAGAGAATTAAACAATTAGGTTTAAAATAAATACCTATGCAGTTTACAAAGCATTACCATAAATCGTATATTATGTGCAATACATCATGTGGTACTAGTTTCTGATTCTGTGAAATGAAAAATGAACCATCATCATCATCAACTCTAAATATTAACACATTTAAAATAAAAGGAGAGAGTGATTGATTGTGAATGTGACTTAAGCACTAAATAATAGCAGTATTGATGAGCCATAAAATATTGTTTTGAGGTAGTGATATTATTAATATTATTATTGTATAAACTTTTTGTAAATGAATTTCGCATAGTGTGTAGTATGTACCTATGTTAATTTAAGCTTTGTGAAGAGTGAGGGTTTGTTTGTAAATTCTACTGTTTAAAATGATTGTCTCGTCTCCTGTGTACGCGTATATATAGAAGATGTGTGTAACGAGTGTATGTTGTTGTTGTATACAATACAATGTGTACGGAACAGACGAGAAATTCTTTTTGTTGTGATTTAACTCTTTACTGATATAATACTTAATATTATTTGCAATCCAAATAAATGAACGAGTATTTGAAATCGTGTCCATGGCCCATACTCCACAATAATCATAATCTACTAATATACATTTCATTAGTTGAGTAGATGAAAATGCAGATACAGTTTTACTTGCCGAAGAAACTGTACAGCTGGACATACATACACAGACAACATACAATACAACCAAGAGATTATTGAAGGATACCATTACTACATTTACACAAACATTTAACATAACACTGAAATAGAGGGAAAATGTGTGCATTCTATGTGTATATGTAACTTAACCTGTAGTACTGTAACAGTGGTAAGGGTGTCAATAAATGAGACCCCTTCACCCCTATGACTATCCTTAAATCCTTCCCAGAAAGGGCAAAAAACGCGAGAGCCAAAACATAATAACATTGTATGATTTCATTGTGTAGTGAAGATTAAAAATGTGGCAATGTGGCATTGTTGTTCAAGCTATATCAAAATAAGCTCCGCCTCAACAGTATAGCCCTTACGTGTGCGATGTAGGTATGTATTATTGTAAGTTTGTAAGTAGTAGTGCAGCTTAAACTTACAACAATAAATATCATGTAAAAAATCTTTGGTATAACTACGTATAGCATAACCATAACAAACAAAAAGTATACAAAAGTATGCTATTGTTATAATATCGATGTACATGCAATAATGTACTGTACAGTATAATATATAAAAATATTTTACACAAGTATATTTATAGCCAAAAGCACAATTTAAACTAAATCCTTTGTTAACGCAGCCAGACGCAGCCCACCATAGCTATAGGGCAATACATTATGTAAAAGTTACATTTACTGATCCTTTTAAGTACGTATAATGAAATCTATGTTCGATTTTGATGATTTGAGGGGGACCATTACGGCCATTACCTATAACTTAAATAGGGCTATAGTTGATGGGGTGAAGTGACTCATACTTGAAATTCAATCGTGTGAGTGAGCATCCCCCAAAAGTATGGGAAAGGTGTCACACATATAAGAATGAATAATCAGTGATTTCAGAAAAATATTGAACCTGATCCGATTTTGTAAAAGTGCGTCGAGCAAAGATTTAGCAGGATGATATACATACCCGAAAACCCGATTACTTTTCATGTCATATGCTTCCAAAAATTGTAAGGTTTGATTGCATCGTTTTTTAAATGAATAAGTTACTAATAAAGTTTTCTTTAAAATTATATAAACTAGACCTACTGATTCCTGTTCTGTACCCCGATTTGATTTTAAATGAAATGAATCATTGTCTGATGTTCTTTATTATACCCGGTGGTGGGCTTTCAGCCAAACAGGAATTGGAAACATACGACATGGTTCTTCTATCTTTACGTGAATGTGAGTGGAGTCGAGTGAGTGTGTGAGTGGAGTGGAGACTCGGCTAGACGTCAGTCCCAAAGCCAGGCCGTATGCCAATTGATGTAAAATGTAATGCGCTACCGCTGCCGTTTGAAGCACATTCGATTTACTAAAGAGAAGTCCATGTATTACGTCGTCGTTTTTCCATTTACCCCACCACGGAATTGTACACCTTTTATTTTGTAATTTTGTTAAATGAATCCTCAAAATGGCAAACACTGGGTCCGACTAACACTAATTATCTAGTATCAGACCGTGAATCTGCAAAGTTTCTAACTTAAAAATCACTTTTGCGACTACAAATGTATGTAAGCTGAATGAAAATGTGTCTTTTGTTATATTGAATGAGGACTAGCTAGCAGTGCCGTAACAAGCCTGTCCCGGCCGTGAGGAACAGTGTGCGGCACCGGACTAAATACCTAAAATACCATTTGA
>JAQFYB010001745.1:0-29751 GCA_034694085.1 Pogonognathellus longicornis
TTTTGCCTTAAAAAGGCAAAAAATCTCAAAAATTTTCGCGCTACGCGCGATATTATTGTAATTTTCATGTGCTTTTAACTAAATTTGCGCAAATTTGTACACATTTTGGCCAATTTTTCGCGCTACGCGCGATTTTGTTGGAATATTTATTGATTTTGACATAAATTTGGGCAAATTTGAGAAAAAATTGCTAAATTTTTTCGCGCGCAGCGCGAGAAATTTACGAATATAAAGAGAGGTTTGGTCAAGCCCCCCCCCAAATGTCTGACCTGGATACGCCCCTGAACAAGACATGTTGTATATTTTAACTGTAATCATAAATTTTATTTCACCATGAGTGTATACAATAAAAATATTTTTGTACATAGGCAAATCTTAAAATTCATAACTATTATCAAAAAGTTACTGTGTTCAAAATGAAGATTAATTATTAATCCTCATTTTGAACACAGTAACTTTTTAGTTCACACATATATTCTATTGAACATAATATTTAATTCATATAGTTAGAGTACCTACCTATAGATCTTCTTTAAAGAAATTACTTATAATTCATAACTGATTGATCTCTAGTCTAGTCAGCGACATAAATGAATAAATAGTAATTATTATTCAGTTTAATATTGACTATAAAATGTATGCAAAATAATTTTTTATTTACCAGAATATTTATTATACTGTGATGGACAAAATGTTTCTATATTTTATGATCTCATGTAAGGCTACAAGATTAGGTTTAACATAGCGAAAGCCCAAATATTATAAAACATACTCCATTGCTGATGATGCTTGAAGATGATATATATATATATTATATCTGATATCCAAACTTTCCAAACATTAAACAGCATTCCACCTAAAGTTAATTTAAATATACCGAAAAATGCATTTGTTAAAGTGTGTAGAGCGAAAAATGTCCTGCTTTTTGCACACGTGTGGCAAAATAAACTATAAAAAAATTTAACAGACTACTTAAACCCCTTAATTATAAAAATAAACTATACTTTTTAGGATTTTGTGTGGGGGTTTATTACCCTGTCTGTACCCCCCTTGTATATGGCCTTGTTATATAACATCCAAATATTGTAAGTGTGCATGAACAAAGAACAAACTGTGGTTTTTGTATTTGGATATTGGATGCCATAATTCTCATTCTCAAACTAAAAATATCTCATGTGTTCTACGAAAAGGGATTATGTAAAAAGAATTTAATACTTGGTTGTCGCTTGGATGGAATGCATTGGGAATGGAAGGAAGCAAGTTTGGGAGCCAATGAGGAATGAGCGCCAACGGACATCGCTTAGACAGCGGCAGTAAAGACCAACAAGTAAGTGTAACGACTCTCTTAGCAAACACAACTTTCATCAACCGTCATTCACAACAACAATCAGTCACCAGCAAATAACACTACGAAAAAGAAGGTAAGGTTAGTCAATAAAACCGAAAAAGTTAGTTTAAATTAAACAGGTCTACTTTAGGTTGTTTGCAAGTTGACATTCTTAATTTTTAGTTAATTACGTCAACTTCGTGTTTTTTGGACACGCTATTTATGATTTAAAATTCGGGGACACGGCTTTTGTGAAATAAATTGTAATTTTGTTGCTGTTGGTGTTGGCTCAACATTCAGCAAAGGTCAAAGGTAATTTAATTTTTAATTTGAATATTCAAAACTGTAGTAATACATTGAAGTTTACAGTGTTAGAAAAAAGAAAACAGCGAAGTTCATTTCACTCGTTTTTGTTTTGCCATTTGCTGGATACAGGGACGTAATTTACACTCAAAACTACACGGATAAAGGACTTATTGGTGACTGGCAAAATCCAACACTATTGGAATTGGAACCTTAAAAGCGCGATGGCAGGCAAAACTAAGTTGTCGAATGAGGATACTTTAGCTCTACTCCAAAGTAAGTTAGGAGAATCATGGACCGAGTTCCTCCAGATTTGGAAATCATTTGGATATAATGAAGACACGGTTGATAAAAGAAAGAGGACGATTGTGCGCCATTTGAACGTAATTAATTTATACAATTACCTATTATTAATTACCGTTATAATTGCTAATTTGGTTCTTAGGGTTTTTCATTTTATTAAATTAAAATTATTATTAATTGTTATACTAACAATTAAGGTGTTTTTTTTAATGCTTTTAGGATTTATTTGCGGATATGATTGGAGAGGAGTATAAAAGGGTAACTGAAAAGGAAAAACAAATCGACGACATCATTAAAGAAATAGAACGACTCGTAAAAGAATTGGAGCTGGATCCAATTTCCAATCCACTAAAAGATTTCCTACTGGATACTACAAATGAAGAGGTGTCGCTACTGGATAAAGAATATAAGCTAGGAGAGATCGTAGTAGAACTTCGTAAGAGTAAAGAAGTTCGTATGGAAAAATACAATAAGATCAACGCTGTAGTAGAACGTTTAAATGTCAAACTAGGGGAAAGCCCTTATCCTTTAGATTTCTTTGGGATACCGTCGGACGCTCAAGTAGAGGAACTGAATAGACACTGCCACACTTTGCAACAAGAAGAGAAAAATCGATTGCAACGGTATGTCCTACTGACGGAAAAACTGAAGCAACATTTTGTAAACTTAGAAAAGGTCCCTTCCAATCAACTAGAAAAAACTATAATAACTGGCAAACCCGAACCAGTTCCTGTTCCATTGTCCGTCGGAGTGATGAAAGAAATTGAAGCTTTAGAAGTACGCCTTAAAGCTCAAATTGCAGAGAATAAGATGGAAGCAGACGGACTATGGCAAAAAATTCGGGATTTGTGGAAAAGATTAAAAACTCCAGAAGATGTTATGACTGCTTTTGAAAATATTCATAGATTTTCAGAAAACGAAGATCCAAAGTCGGGTAGGCGTAAGAGCAAAATCACAGACTTGATCGCTAAGCCGTCTCTTATCTCAGGGGTGAGTGTGTTCATTTCTTTATGCCATGTGTAAGTTACAACAAGTTCAAAAATAGTGTTTAATTGTGATGTTATTTAATTATAGCTACAAAGGGAATTACATCGTTTAGAAGAAGAGAAAAAAGAAAATATTGCGTCATTTATTCAAGAACTTCGTGCAGAGTTAGAACAGTTGTGGGAGAAATGTTTCGCTGGAGATGAGTCAGGTACCAAGTTCTTGTTGTCTACTTATATTGGCGATGGTGGTCCTTCGTATACTGAACACGATTTGACCAGCAACTTATACTCAGAAGAGCTTTTGGAAAAGCATGAACAGGAAGTGGAAAAATGGCGTAAATATTACGAAGATCAAAAGAAGTTAATAGAAGGGGTAAATCAGCATTAAAATTACTTAGGAAGTTATCGATTGTAATAAGACTGAAACTACAAGTCACACAATATGAATTGTAATCTCATTGAATAACCTAATTAATTTTTAGGTGGCCAAACGTCAAGAGATGTGGACAAAGTGGTTGGAATTAGATATAAAATCAGATGACCCAGCTCGTTTATCCAACAGAGGTGGAGCTTTATTGAGAGAAGAGAAGGATCGAAAGGCCCTCGAAAAGTCTATTCCGAAATTAGAAAAGGAGTTGATAAAATTAAGTTTGAATCATCAAGAAACTTACGGCATAAAGTTTATTGTGTACGGAGAAGAAATTTCTCAAAAAATTGACAGAGAATGGTCTCAGTTTCACGAGGAAAAGGAAGCAAGGAAAACAGCAAGGGTTGGTTTATTTATATAATATCATTTATTACTGCGTTGTAGCATTTGAAGCACTACTCTAGCATGTCAATCTGTTAACTTTATTTTGTATGACAAACTAATTAGTTAATGAGAACAACTAATTTTCACCTTTAATTATACTGGTAAAGGGTATCAAAGAAAACTGCTATTAGTGTGAACGAAGTGTCAATAAATTGTAATATTATGTCATTTAGAAAAAGCCAGGGGTAGATGATGCCAAATCGGTTATGATGACAACAATGGTTGGCGCACCAGGAAGTCGCAAACGTCCAGCTCCACAGACTCCTTCGTCAGTTGCTGTTACCAAAGAGGGTCAAACACCTAAAAGAGGTAAAATGCTGATGACTACTCCAAAGTCCCCTTACGGACCTCGTGCTGCCGCTCCACATGTATCTAACACGGTAACAAAATATTTTAAAGCAATAACATATTAAATATTATTGCTTCCTTACACATTTAGCGTATTAAGTGTTTTTAATTGACCTATAGTTTTTCTTCGTGTCCATTATTTTTATGAAGTTTTTTCTTAACGACATAATATAAATACTTAGTTCTAGCTCAAACAAATGTGCGTAATTGCACTTAAAAACAATATATTGCGATACTCTCTAGTAAATATTTACTATTACACTCACTTAGAAAATCCCACATGTGAAGATCAGCAAAACAGGTGTGGATAGTAACAGGAAAGAATCTAGAGCTAAGCCGATGGCAGTTGCTAGTCAACCGCCAAAACCTGCAATAAAAAAATTACCAGGAGTGGCATTAGTTCAGAAGTATCGAAAGAGTATGAGTCGAAATCGTGGGCGTTACAATACCTGCAATACTACTCTGGACGTACCAGAGGATTTGGATGATTGTGAGAAAACTTTGTCTGTTGATTCTGTCGAGTCTTTTAGGGGAAGCCAATCGACTTTTTCTCCTGTAATTGACATTCGCACTCTTAGCCAACTGGATTTCAATAAAAATTCGAAATCAAGCCATGAATCACTCATAGGTACTGAGAGTGTGATAGAATTTGGAAATATTCTTCGTCCTCGAGAAGTCGGAATGGAGAATCAAATGAAAACTAAACCACCAGTTAGTATTTAGGGTTATTGTGGGTTTACTTAGTAATAAGTGATTGATATTTGTTCCTAGTTCCTATGTATGTTGGCACCACGCTCGTTATGTTTATTTTGCACTATGAAGTTAATTTATGTTTTGTCACTGGATTGCATACTGCATATGCATGAAGTAATTGGGAATTAGTAGGGGTGTATTCGTTTAATTATTTTGTCGTGTTTGTGTAATACTAGTTAAATAAGCAATGGCATGTTTTGATTTCTCATCGAAGCATGAAAAACGAAATGGACGAACTAACTCTGTGAGTCGCTTGAATGGCCATTTAATTCGTTTTTGTTTGATTTCAGACTGGCCGATTTGTAACACCGACGCCACGTTCAATAGTCAAGAAGCCTGTTGTCGGAAGTGCAGCTTCAGGTAGAAAACTTCGAAAATCACTTCGTTTGCAAAATCAAGAACAGCTTCCCGACTTCCTTCCTGCGACTCCTGGAAAAAGCAAAGCACTTGTGTCACCAGTGTCAACTTATTCTGAATTTAGCAAGGATCTCCTTGGGCAAAGCACACTCAACTCTTCAGTCGCCACACATGTTTACAGTGCGGCTAGAGAGCCTTTAAGCAACATTGGTGCAATAACCCCTACCAGAAGTCGTAATATGGCCCCGAGGATTACACCTGCCAGAAATGCAATTCCCCACAATAAGTTTTAACCAGACATCTCTCGTTTGCATTCTTTTTTACCGTAGGTGTATAACTAACGTCAGATTTTACGTTGCATCTTTTGCACCTACATTTTACATAAGTTTACGTTAAGTTCACGTCTTACTGGATGTCTAGACGTGCGTTTCACTTGTACATAATTTCTCATGAATTTCTTTTACCAAGCCCCAGTTTGTAATTTAGTAGATAACATTTTTATAAAATTAGATTAATTAATTATGAAGCATAGGTAATGCAAAATTAAATCCGTAGGTTTATGACTCGAAATATTTCTATTTAATATTAAACTGAGAGTACCGTTTGTAGGCAAAAGTAAGTACAACAACCTGAAAAATAATAATTGTTTAATTTAAGGATGTGTATTATTCCTAATTAATTATGTAAAGCATTATGTGTGAAAAATCATTCGAGCTACTAAAAATTTAAATTCCTTTTAATAAACAGTAACTCTCCGCCTGTTAAATCAAAAATAAGATTTTCTTTGTCATTACTCATTTGTCTGTAAGCCTTTTTTATAATGTTTTCCATCTGTCCGTTTAAGGTGTGTATTTTAGGGTGTGCATTTTATGTTGGTATTTGATTTTTTACATCGTGCATAGTGCACCTGTGTTGACCCATATAGATTAACTGTGATTTGTTTACTCGTTCCAATTTCTAAATCAGTTTTATCTTTCTATCAAAAGCAAATATTAGTACAAAAACCGTCTCAGGTAGATTTATTGGGTCGTCTATTTATAAATGACATTAAAATATCATTAATGCAAGTATTTTAAGCTTTGTTAATGCGTTTTTTATTTCATAATCGCTTGGTAGTCTCATTCGTTTGGCTAAAAGAGAGTGGGAACTGGGAACGAGAAAAATACTCATTTCTACTGTTTATTTTCATAAATAATTATTATTGTTTTTCAATTTAATTCTCACAATTTTATTTTAACTTAGTATTACGTTTGTCCTGGTTATTTGTAAAATAGTTCTTGTAACACAACGATAATGGTTCTTAACAAAATACCGTGGATTTTTGTCCCATTATTATTCATGTTCGGTTTTGTAAATTCTATTCCTTCATTGCAAACTTCAAGGGACGATTCCATATTCTTTGGGTCAGAAGTTAACAAATTCCAGAAAACCTTCAGAATTCCTACAAATCCAAGATTTCGTTTGCCAGAAGCTGTTCTTCCTAAGGCTTATCATATTACAATGATACCAATATTGGAAGACGAACCAACACTGGGGGAAATCTGGACAGCACCATCCCATGTTACAATTACAGTGAATTGTGTAGAGCAAACGAATTCTATTACACTG
This sequence comes from Pogonognathellus longicornis, assembly GCA_034694085.1. Classification (NCBI taxonomy): domain Eukaryota; kingdom Metazoa; phylum Arthropoda; class Collembola; order Entomobryomorpha; family Tomoceridae; genus Pogonognathellus; species Pogonognathellus longicornis. The sequence continues at coordinate 6,797 of JAQFYB010001745.1, forward strand.
CATTCCGCGGTTAATAGTATCGACGAAGCGTCTGTATCCGTAAGTAAAGCAAGAAACATAGATAAAAAATTTACAACCATTTTACAAGAATTACAGTTTAATGAATTTTTGTTGTAATTTTAGGTAAGAAGTTCTGCAAATAACCAATCGATAGCTATTGCTTCACATACCTACGATGTGGAAAAACAATTTTACATTATCACACTCGCGACTTCTTTGTTGGCGAATCAAGAATATGTCATCGACATTACATATATCGCCCCGGTTGCTTTGGATCGACTTGACGGATTATATAGAAGCCATTACATTGACCCCGAGACGGGCGAAACGAAGTATATTTCAGCACATTTCATAAATGCTTTGGTTTTTTAATGAAACATTAAATGCATTATAGTTAAATATTTGTTCATATTTAGATATTTAGCAGCAACTCAATTCCAAGCTTATGGAGCCAGAAACGCTTTCCCTTGCTTTGATGAACCAAGTTTTAAAGCTACGTTTGAGATGGTACTTGGCAGAAAATCTAATTATAACGCATTATCCAGTGCTCCGGTTAGAGAAACAGTTCCTCAGTAAGTCTCATATTTTTGAAAATATCAATAGGTATTTACAATTATAGGCAGAATATTTATTGTATGCCTAATTCTATAAAAAATAAAACGCTCACACTCTTTGTATTTTTTGTCTCCATAGTCAATTGCTCCCGAATTGGTTTTATGATCACTTTGAGCCAACTGTTCCAATGTCCACTTGTGTACTTGCTATTGTAATTTCTGATTATGCTGCTGCTCCGGCGCCCCCGAATGTGTACTTCGATAAGCCTGTTCAGGTATACAGCAAACAGTAAAGTAATTTTTAGATTGTAGTAGTATATAAACTTTTATATCAAAATAATAATTTACATTACGATAAATTAATAAATTTATACAATTCATCATACATACCTACAATACATAGTATTTAAATTGCAGATAATACTGCCAAAATATTTGATTGACCAAGGAGCAGGAGATTATGCAGCAATAATAGCTGCAAAAGATTTGGCATACTTTGAAGAATACTATGGAGAAAAATATGCTATGCCTAAAATGGATTCTGCAGGAATACAGGATTTCTCTCCAGGTAAAAATTACATGATAGAATTAATCATTTGTAAATTGTAAGTGTGTTTCAAAATTAAGATTCATATGTGCCTTTATATAATATAATATATAATATTATCCATTTACAGGTGCAATGGAAAATTGGGGCTTAAATATTTACAGGTACTTGAGTTTACACATATAGCATGTATAAAACTATTGTAAAATAGTGACGTATGTGATTTATCAGTAGAGTGATAATTTTTATGGTTTTTTTTAAATTTTGTATACAGAGAGACTTATTTGGTTTACTTGGAAGGAGAAAGCACGGAGGCAGACAGAAGACGAACTGGAGAAATTATTGCACATGAACTTGCTCACCAATGGTTTGGTAATTTGGTAACATGCAAGTACGTTAATCATGCTACAATTGAATGAAAATTAGTGATATGGTTATCTGGGATTTTCATATGTAATCAGGAATTTGTCACACAAATTATAAGTGTGTTTTTTGCTTATCCTATTTAGGTGGTGGATTGGAGCGTGGCTTAATGAAGGGCATGCCAGTTATGTTCAATATTTAGGACTCAATCACACGAATCCTGAATTTGAATCGTTAAAGGCCCTCCAGACTGATGCAAAGCAACATGCAATGAGATATGACGTTATGGAAAATAGCCATCCTACTCTGTTACCCGACAAAGGAAATCCGTATGACACAATGTCATACTCGGGGCCCTTGGTCTACCAAAAAGGGGCGTCAATCATAAGAATGATGGAAGGATTCCTCACTATTGAGACATTGCAGCTGGCATACCAAGAATATCTTCGAAAATTGTAAAGAAAATTATTTCAAATATTTCGTGCACTTCATTTGGGTAAAACTTGCATACGATTGTGATTGGGTATTCTTTTTCTAGTGCATTTATGTCGACGGAACAAGATGACCTATTCAATGTTTTACAAGAATTCGCTGGAGAATCTCAGTTACCTGCAACCATGAAAGAAATCATGGATACTTTTACTCTGCAAAGGGGATTTCCACTTGTTAGGGTTATCCGTGAGGGTGCGAATAGAATTTTGATGTTGCAGGTATTTTTTTGTAATTTTTTACAATTTGTTTTATAATGTATATTTTTAAACGATAACCAATTTTTAGGAACTTTTTAAAAATCATGACTCCAAATGGGAAGACACTGGCTCTGTGTGGAATATTCCTGTAGCAGTTTCAACAGAAAGTAATCCCAGTTTTAGTTCTGTTCCGGAACTTTGGATACAAGACTCTCAAGTAGTATCCAGAGACCACAACACATCTCAATGGATTCTTCTCAATGCTGGAGGAACAGGTAGTGCCATGCAAATGAAGCTTGAAATTAATTAAGGATTTGAAAGTGTCTTAATCATTTGTCTCATTTACTTACCGTAGGTTATTATCGAGTCTTGTACGATTCTGTTCTTACCCAACACTTACAAAGGCAATTGGAGTTAAACCATTTAGCAATTCCAGACGGCAGTCGAAGTCAAATTTTAGATGACTATTTCACTTTTGCTTACCAAAGTATGGGTTGTAAAATTTAAAGTTTTTTAGGCTTGTCCAATAATATTATTTTAGCATTAATGTTACCAATAATAAGCAAAATACAAGTTATTTTTTAAGAGTACAATTCCATGGATGCTGCTCTTGACTTTACAAAATACCTTGGAAAAGAAACAGAGCATTATGTGTGGGTCCCAGCACTTTTTCATTTAAGAAAATTTTACACCCTGTCAAGAGGAACTCCTTTCTTTGACCAATTCTCAGTAAGTAAATTACATTTTAAACACAAAATATGTTTAAATAACAGTTGTAAGTGTGTTCTAACCAATTTTTGTACAAAAAGGCTTATTTAAGTCCTAAACTGGAAGAAGTACTTGCAACAATTGGATTTGAGCAGCCACAGACGGATAGAGGACTTGTTGTTTTATTCCGTACTCAACTGTTAGATTGGGCTTGTGGAATGAGTTTACCTGGATGCTTTAACTATGCCACAAAACTTTATGACCAATGGAAAGCTTCTCCAGATATGAACCCGTAAGAATCACTGTACTGATTATTAAATTGCATTTGGAATAAATACGAACTATGAATTTTTATCAACATACCTACTTGAAAAAGATTAAGTAAATCTAATATCGAAAATATTCTTAAAGTTACATATTCTTTTTAAATCAGAATTCCTCAAGATTTGCGACCAGTTCTTTACTGTACTGGTGTCCGTGTAGGAGGAACTGAAAATTTTGATTTTGCATTATCAAGATACCAAGTTGAGACCATTCCTAGACAGAAAACTCTTATTCTCGCTAGTCTTGGATGTTCATCTAATTCTGACGGACTATTCTCGTAAGCAATTGAATTATAAACGCATTTCCTTAAGTGTAGGCATACATAGGTACTAACACAATGTATAAAAGAACAATGAGAAAAGATTTTGTGGTTATTTTCAGATTATTGAATATGATAATAGAGACTCCGTCCATTATTGCAAAAGAAGACGCTCCCACAGTCTTCAACAGTATCGCTGGTAATTCTGATGGAGTAAATGCGATATATACGTTTCTCTATTTACAACTTGATAGGATTTTAGCTTATTTTGGAAGCCAACAAATCGTTGCGTCCACCATTTCAACTCTCAGCTCACAATTATTCACAGAAGATGATTACGAGGGTGTAAGACTATAGATTGATTGTTCTTTGATTATAATTTTTTCATATAAAACTTCCACAACTTGAATAAGTTGTCTTTTGTCCGAGTAAATTCATGAAGAATGCCTGTGACTATAGGTACATTGTTTTAATGTCTTACATTTAATATTAATCTAGATTCGGACGTTCATAGAAATGAATAGTGACAAGCTGTCTGATGTTGCAGCATCGTTAAATAATTCATTGACTGTAATTCAATCTAATATCAATTGGATGTTCACGTACGGAATGCCCATTGCTGACTGGATGCAAACAAATGGAAAACCTTCTCTAAAAGAAATGTAGTATGGTAGGTAGCCATCAAAATGCATTTATTTACAGAAGACCATAATGAATAATATAATATTGTAGTTTATGAAATGTTTATGTACTTGAATAAAAAGTTCTGCTATACATTCAATAATATTATTTCGTCTCAAGAAATAATACAAATTATTATAATTTTTTTTTATGTTACATATATCTGCTCCATGTTTGTCTTTATTAGTTTAAAACGAGAAACTCTATAAACATGTTGGTGTGTTGGGTGAATGTAATAGATTAATATCGGCATGAAATAGATTTTAAGTATTTTATGGATTGCCTTCAAATAGCAAAAATCGTTCAAAAACACAAAATATAGGTTGAATATAATGGCAAAGTCGTACAATATGGATTTGTAACGGTAGGTTTGTATCTTAAAAATAGTTTGAGCCTGGGGGTGTAACATGTGAGTATTATTATTTACTTGATTGTCAATATAACTGTAAAGTTCATTTGAGTCGCGTAAAAGTAAAAGTAGTTTTTGTATTGGGGACTCTGAGAAAATGAAATAGCAAGCTAATGCCTGAACATGATTGCTGCATGCATCAACAGCTTGCAAAAGTTGTGGAATTACATGGTTCATTCATTCTATGTACTCTCTGCATTCATCATTTGCACACATACTTCCAAAAATTCACCTTGACTGTCATGCTTGATGGTTCAACGATAATTCTAACTCTTTGTTTGCATCCTTTATGAAATAAACACATCATACACAAACTTACTTTCATCTTCAGCGCTTACGCATTTTATGTGCATCATTTTTGTCCTTGCAGGAATTGCAATTCATTCCAAAATCGAGTAGTTCTCATCTAGGTAGATACAAATTACTTCCAACACATTACACTACATATGTACACCCCCCGCCCGGTAGGGTGTAAACTAGAGATGCAGTTTGGATTTTTTAAAGCATTATGATGAGAGTATAGATAGAACATTTATTAAGTTTGATGTGATTTTATATCAAGTGTGTATTACATAAAATTGTATGCAGACTTATTTCATCTCTAAATCAAGCAAAGCAACTTTTCTTATTTTGCCAAAATCGTAAAGTAATTCTTTTCAGAATGACAATTAAAAAATTCTTATTAGTAATGCTATACCGAAATGCTCAGATGAGAATCAATTTAATTTCAAATGTTGATTTATTAGGTAATAATAAAACATATACGATCATGCGATATTTTCTGCTGCAGTATTTTACAAATGCGTTTCGTTTGCATGTACCATGTCATTGAATGCTCAGAATTTGCAACTGCGGTTTAAAAATGTGTAACCGATTTTAGGAATTAATAATTAAATGCTGTTGTGCTGAATTGATTATTTTGAAAGCTTGGTAGCTTTCCAAAGAACGTGAATTTGAATAAATTATTGTAATGTAATACCAAGCACAGGTGTGTAAAGTAAGAAATTTTTAGTTTATCCGTATCATTTATGATTCGTCTATTCCACTAGCGCACTAGCTTCCGTGAAATTAATTCATTAAATTGGTGTGACTAATTTTAATTATTTGTAATGCATTAGCCCAAGACCATTTTTGCATACAGTTCACACTTAAAAAGGTGAGCATACATCCTGTAAGTGTTGGTTTTCGATAAACTATATAATCCAGGCTTATCCAGGTAAGGTATCTGTTGAAAATTATGGTCGAATAGTATGGAATTGAATGAAATTGCAACACCATACCATACCAAAGCCATAATTCTGGACTCTGATCAGGCATTTATTTAGGATTTCAGTAAGTAGGGTGCTTCGCATAAGTTGATGTTGAAATACATAGAATTGCAAAAAATGCGATTGTATATTTTCCATCCATTTATACACTGCTCAAGGTCGTATCCACAAATTGATGAGGGTAGGGCAAAAAGTGGCTTTTTTGAAGAAATATATAGTGTAAGTTTCAGAGCATCTTTACTGGAAAAATCACTAGGGTTAACCTGTACTACACTAAACTCTAGTTTAGCGACTAATCCCTAATCTTGCTTCACTAATCTTCTACCCTGATCGTTAAGCTCAACAGTTCAAGCACACAAAAGGGTAAATAACTATTAATGCTAAGTACGTGTTTGATATAAAGAACCTTATTGGTATAATGAAACGAATTTTAAAGCAACCAATAACATCAAAAGAAAGCTATGAAATTACGAATCAAGCAATAACTTTTGTAAAGATTGAAAGTAATCGTATAATACTTATATGTATAATGTTGAAATGTTTGCCCCGTAATAAAATATAAATCCGTAGAATAAACAATGCATTCTCTTTCTAGGAGACCTCTGTCGTCGGTCAGTCATTTCGTTGACTGCTTTTTCAAATGGCATAGTTCCAAGTAGATTCTAATGAATATTAAAGTATTTATCGTTTCATATCCTTGCAAACAACGAAAAACAGGGAGAACTTAGAACATAAAAAAGAAAAAAAAATCGTGGTGCATCGGTACGATGATCCCTAATTCGCGATGGGTGCCATTTAAACGCATGCATGGGAATCTTGGAACCAATCTGGATTTCATTTCATAGTAAAAGTCGTTTCATGTTTAATGAGGGTAAAAGCCTGAAAATAGACTCCCTTTATTCCTCTCCTGTAATCCCATGAGTTTTTATGGTACTTTTACTATTATCAAATGACATAGGTCACAACGACTCATGGGACCACACGCAGAGAAGAATTTAAATCTTCATATTACACCTAAAGAACTTAGGTATATTAAAAAGATTATAATATTTCAGCGTGTAGTACATATATATAAATAGCATATTGTATCGTCCTGATGGATTCTATAGCAAATTTAAAAAAAATCTTGTAAAAACAGCAGGTACAATGACCCGTCAAACAATATTTAGGTTGCTTTAAAAATTATTATAAAAAATTAAGCAAAGTATCCATTAGTTATTCAAGCGATGGGATAGGTTCAGCAATAGTCAGTGAGTCAGTCACATTGCATTACAATATAGAATCACACTATTATATTTAGACACAGGTCAAATTGACTGTGAGGGTAAACAGCAACTTGCGAAAGGTAGTAAAATTAATAAACACCTAAAAGTCTTAAGCTTTCAAAATAATTGTCCTATAGTATTTGTGATGAATTAAATGGATACCTACCTATATCTAATAGTCTACTTACATTTGCATCTATATACGTACATTATGTAATGGGAAATGAATTATAATCCAATAGACGAATTCGCACCCTGTAATTATTAAAGTAGGTTTATACCCATGGAAAAAGTAAAATGTATTGTGATGCTTATATTGTGACTAGTATAATTGCAACTTTTAATGAATTGGGACTTTGGGACATATACTTCGCAGTGAAAAACGTAAGATCCAGTTCATTGAATGCATACTGCACTGCAGCCGATGAAATGATACTATAGGCAAATATATTATTTAATAGTTGCTATTACACATTGTTCCCTCTTTCTCAAACAAAAGGCAAACTCATTAATAAAAAAAATTTTGCATGCTAACAATGATTAAAAAACAAAATAATTAAATTAATATAATTCTTTCACCATGAGCCACATACCTAGACACTTTTTGTTGTTCTGTCATTTTGATGGATTTATTAATTATTTATAAGTCATCTAGTACCAGAATTTGCATATATTTGTGCTTATGTAATTAATATGTACCTATCTAAATACACATACACCTTTACAAACATCAGCCGAACTTGATAGACTTTTTACGACTATGGGCAGTTTAAAATCTCTTCAGTCGACCGCATCAATCTTTCTCAATAGCTGTTTTAGTGCATAGTAATAATTCATAGCAAGTTTAATACCTACACTAATTTCAAACTATTTTATATGCCTATATGGTGCATCTTTAGTTTAGAGTATAATTGATGAGGATAATCACCTGCGCGTGCTAAGTTTCTCATCAGTGAACCTTATAGTATAGCAATAAACAGTGTAATTGCAATTTTTTATTAGGAAAAATAGTAATTATCATTACAACATGCAATTACATTGCTCTTAATATTTCTTCATTACCTACTAGTTTCTTTGTAATAATAACATTGTTATTAATTACGTACTACACAGGTATTCACTTGATTTATGTAGGTATGTAATTCGTATTAGTTTTTGCGTTGCAATCGTCGTAATGTCAATTTGCTCTCGGGGAAAAATTCTCGAACCATATCATTTCTTTTTTAATTAATCTGCAAAACCTATAGTAGGTACCTTCTTTTACATATAACTGAATGTTTGGAACTAAGGCAGTCAAGTGACACACACGTTGAGTTCTCCATATTTATGCCCAGTCCACAAATACGATTGTAATAAATCATAAATAATCCACACCCAAAAATATTTGATGGTTAAAATTGGATGATTTACCTAATTACATGGTTAAAAGCCAAATAAAAGCATTGTTAAAAATTGAAAATTCGTATTTTAGGGTTAAACTACGTGGTCAAAAATTAATGCAGTTGCAAATGCATGTGGTTAAAAATCATATGCCCATGCATACGCATCGCACAATAGCTTCGTACAATTTTTACACAGACACTCAATTTTTACCACAATATTTTCAACCGGGGGTTATACCGTCAAATTTTGTAACGATGTACTTTCCTTTCGGCAATGCTGTCAGAAAACTTCAAGTATTCTCCGACTGCTGTTTTTCAGACTCTTATAACATATCTGACTATGTCTGTACACTTGCTCTTGCACGTTTTGCATGTTAAATAGCCCTCATTACATTGCATTCGTCGTTGACAGTAACAGATGGAGATTTAATTCAAAGATGAGATTGAGATGACTAGGTACTACAAAAGCAATTGTGCACATACATGCCATACCGCTGGTCCATTATGAAACAAACCGATATGTTCAACTTTTCTTTTCATGCTGTTAAGACAAATCGACACTATATGACTTCTCACTTTCTTTAGCAGGTACCTACAGCATTCCAAAATACTTATCATTTTATTATCATCAGAATTAAATCCCTATCTCAGGATTCACGGAAAAAATGCACACATAAATCAAGTTAAAAATTCCAATTGTGATTTGTCTGCGTTTGCAAGTTCATTGTAATATTTAGCACGTAGAATATGATGTATACATACAGTGCGTATTATTTATGATGTGGTTCATGCAATGTGTGAGACATTTAGAAGAAATACACTTTACACATACTGTGAGTATGTATGAGTTATTATGTTACTGTCAATTTTACTATACTTTACTTTAAGGCAGGTTATTTGTCAATGTGTCTATTATTATCTAGTGGAGTGTTGTCGTCATCACATGAGCAATTTGTGGGATACAAATACAACTAACGTATGTGAGATATTAAAAGTAAAAAAATGTAGCAGCAGGTGTATCTTAAGAATCCAGATTCTGCATGTACCTACTTGTCATACATCATAATGTGCATGGGCATAATGGGCAATGATGTTTCCAGTAATGCCGTCAAGTACCTACTCAAATATAATACACCTAGTGTATAAAAATAGACTCAAATGGTAATTATCGTTGTCTACATTTGTAATGAGGGTGTTTTTGTAGCTTTTACCTGTGCAAGGTCAATGGCTGCTGCTATGCATTTGTTCTCAGTTGGCAATAACAGACAGAGAGAATACTCAAAGTGGACACGCAATAATGAAGGAAGGGAGTTAGCAAAACTCTGAGAAAGGATTCTCAAGTCTCAACAATTTTCGTTGTACCTTCAAATAAAGGAACATTAAATTACATACCTACCTATAATATTATCTACTTTAGTGCTTGATGGGTTTCTTACTCTTTTATGCAGCTATAACTCATAGAATTAGCAAGGGGTAACGGGCAAAATGATGTGTTTGTGTTTAGTGATGGCTGAAATTGAGAATTATGTAAATAGTGTCTGCGAGATACTGAACCATGTGACTGCAGATAATGACAATACAATACTACAAGGTAAATACCTAGGTAAATACAAGGTAATACCTAGGTCTATTTTCATCTATTTTTTACATGTATATTATAATAGGGCCAGGTATAACTTCTCAAATGGATTTTATTATGCAGGAATTCTAAAGTAGGGTTTTCCTGATCAACATTAAATTGGTTTCTGCAGATATTCTGTCACCTTAATTGAAATGCTTAATGCATCTATTAGTATAAGATATTATTTCCTTGATGATTGTACCTAGGTACATACGAGTACATACATTAAATTACAAATGCTCGTTTTTCCTGTATGTTTGTAGGTATGGGTAGGTACTTGAAATCAAATAATAATTTATACTGTCTGTTTTAATTTTGTTTGGTAACCTTATATTTCTATTGTTCAATTAAAACCAGCTATGTTTTTGTCTGTTTTATTCAACTTCAGGCTTTACAATCTCATTACATTATGTCATTGCTAATTTCCATTAATGCAGTACAAAATCTGTAAACAATGAATGAGTTAATAGCACGTGTAGTATTGTTTAGGTTTATTAAGCAGAATTCACTTTTGATCCGCAAAAGAGAAATTCAGTAGCTTGTAGCTGAGCACAGTAGGTAGCGAATGTTCTCTGTCAAGCTGTCAAGAAATTCATTTGAACCTGAAGAATCAACAGTATGGCCAGCAACAAAATATGAAAGGAATGATTGTACTTTCAAGGCTGGTAATTCTGTTTGAAGAAAATAATATTCGAGTACAGAGTAGTATGTCTGTAGGTTGAATGTTAAACTACGAGTACCGAAAGTAAACTGCATTTTGGAATTTTTATCAGATTTCCCCTATGCTTGTAGTGTAATATTACGCTGTGTAAAATGGTTAACAATACTTTGGTGTGTACCAGACCTACCCCACAGAAGTGTGCTGACGGCTGCTTGTCATTTCTTTACAATAAAGTGAGTTTAAAAGTGAAGATGAAAGAAAATGATAAAGAAGACACATTTCATTGCAAAGATTGAAATTGGAGATGAAAATCTTCATAGATTTTCTTCAAGTAAATCATTATTGCAGTGTAAAACTCATAACTCTCAACTTGGTTGAACGATAAACAGAGGAGCTGTAAAGTGAGAAAGCATAGCGATAATAATACTACTACTAATTAATGAATTCAGATTAGACAGTAATGGCCATTATAAAAGAAGATAGACGCACAAGATATTGTCGACTCACAAGAAAAATGCCATCGTTTAGTTTCACTTTTAGCAACACGCATGAAATTAAAAGTACGTGTAAATTGTAAACAATAGAGAATTTAACATTGAATACAGTTAATAAAGAGTTACGTCTTCAACGTCTGCGTTAATTACTCATGTGTAGGTACGTGTCTATGTGTGTGTACGGCTTGTATTATAAATGATTTAGTAATCCTCTGTGAAGATTTTATCGTGCGTTTGTAACATATCTCTAGAGTGTCTAGAGATAGAGCAGGAATTTCTTATCTTTTCTTCAATTACTTTGAGTGTGTACCTACATTATTTTAAAGATAAGAACAATTTCAATCTTTTCTTTTGATTCACTCAATTGTTTCAACAAGTTCATCTATCCCAACTTCAAACTCAACTGTTCAGCATTACATTACAAGGCAATAAAAGCGTAAGAATATAATATGAATACATATCCAAACATTCTAAATTCAAAACACACAAACGCATCTGTATTTGCAAATGTTTGTTTTCCACGGACTATAAAACAAAGTAGGTATACAACAAAGTGAGATTACTCAATGCGTGTATGTGTGTGAAGGTATAAAGATTCATGCTAAATGTGAAGTTTAAGGTTTTTGTTTAGAGTTTAAGGTTTTTGCAGAGTTTAACATTCTTCTCATTGTATGTGCTATGGTAAGTGCATTCAGTGCATGTAAAATCATTTGCTTTGTTTTCTGATTAATGCTACACTCTTTTATATGGCTCATGATTTTTGTGAGCAGAAACAATAGGCAATATAGGCGACAGCTTAGATTGCTTGTGCACACTTTGTACTTCAATAACAATTAGTATATACGTTAAACGAAAATGACACGAATTAAGAAAAGGCTTGCATCGAAAGTTATAGTAAGTTATAACAATGATAAACATAAATTAAATCATTACCTACTCTATACAATTCGACAACAATTGATGTGCATTGTTATGCAAATTACCATTCCTACTTCAGTTACTATTACAAATACAATTAAATTGCACTTCTAAAACTCACTGCACCAGGTTTCAAGTGATTGTAACAGTCATTTAATAACAATAATACAGATAATTGCAATAGTAATGTAAAAGTTACAATGCATAAACTTTAAAGGATATGCTGTGCCGTAGCTAAATTAGTATGCATTTTTACAAGCAAGGTAGTATCCAGAAATCCATTTAGGGAGGGTAAAATCCCAACATAAAGCAAAAAAACTGGCGATTAAGATTACCAAATGTAGTGCAAAACAATTGAGATAATGTGACCTATAATCAACATTAAATGCGTTCAAATCTCGCTTAGCGCAAAAAATTTAGCATATTTTAAGGAAAAATATATTTTTTGGGATTTCGGAGGGTACTATAACCAGTATGCTCACCCCCTGTATACAGCCTTGTTTACAAGTGACATACACACTGATGTTGCTAGTGTTGAGATTTTGGGATTGAGATTACTTATACAAATACGTTCACGATCTGAGATTTGATATTGTATGCAATGTACATACCTAGCTGGGTATTTAAAATCAACAAGCTGTAATAAATGTTCTGGTTTGTGTCATTTGTCTGATTTCGAAATGCTGCAGGTCGGGATAAGCAAAACAGTGAGACAAGGGTCGGGGTCTTTGTCTCGTCTCCTGATTGTGAGTTTACATGCTTTTGTGTGTCTTATGTGAATGGGTTGCATGTTGCGACTGTTATTTGGTTGTATTTGTATTGTTGATCTTAATGCTCACCTCGTTTTGGTTTCTGTGACACGCGAATTTGTGTATAAATGCTCTCGGTAGTAATTCGCAAGACACACTTCGTATTTTTTTCTCAGAGGAAACACTAGTTTACTTTTCAGACGGACGAAGATTTAACAAAAGGTTTTCACCTTCTGTTATTGTCGCTTACTTAAAGTTTTGTTTAGTTCCTGTCTCAAGTAGACCGACGTAATTGAATTGAAACATAAAGCAATACAACTACAACCAAACCAAGTGTCGACTTTTGTTGGTTTTAGGAAACGAAAAAGGAAATCAAAGTTTAAAGCAACAGACAGGTAAACCTTTTGCAAAAAGCGAAATTGATGATTTATTAAAATAACTATTTCCTGTAGAATGTTTTAAGCACATCATAAAACCTTTTCTTATTTATCTGAGTTTGTAAATTTTTCATTCACTACTAACAATTAGGTCTGGTGGTTACATGTGTGTAATTCAGTGATTGGGATATTTTTTTTATTAATGACAATTCATTAGTTAGCAAGTATGTAAATAAAAAGTTCAATGAAATTACATGAAATTGGAAATCTGTATTATAACTTCATTTTTCTTATACATGGAAATAAATGTGTCAATATTTTGTCTTAATACATTTAATTATTTTTTCTATATTGTATAGGATTGTCGCGTATGATTGTAAACCTTATTAGGTGTGTCTACCTTTGGATGTAAAACTAAAAAATAAAAGATAACGAAAATCGTGTCCGGAATAATCAACAAGTGGTTTCAATTCAATGTATTATGGGTTCCATCATAAATATGACACAACTGACGCCTCTGTAAAATACAAACCCAAAGTGACAGTAAATGCCGAAGCTGAATTTTGGTAACATTAACATACCATCATTCGTCCGAAATGTTTTAAAAAAGGTATAAATTCAGTGTGCATATGTTAACTTAACACAACTTAAAGCTGCAGATAATAATCATGTGTATTACTTTACTACATTTTTAATCACTTTATTCTGTATTACAACTGCTAATAAGTAATATCTTATATTATATTGAATTTTTATTGCTAATGATCTTTTTCCAAATTCCGAATTTTAATCAAAATCGTATTTGAAGTTTTAGAGCATACTTCAAATAATCTGCACATGCAAACTTGACAGACTTTGTATGACATTTATTTTCGCAGTTCAAGCAATTCAGCTCAAGCAACAGGAGAAATAAAGATTATCAGATTCTGCCTTGTGAGTTGAGTTGAACCTTTGGAATCTGAGCCTTTGGAATCCCATTGAGTTGAGCTGCCCGAATGCAAAGCAGATATTATAAGAAGAAGAGAGCCGATGCAATGTGAATGACAGAAATGGTTTCGAACTTTACAAGGAAGTCTTAAAAGGAATTATTAGGTTCATCCTCCTTTTCATCAGCACTTAACATTGCCATAGGTAAGAAAACACATTAGGTATTTTCAATATAAAGGACAAAAAACTACTACCTCGCAAAAAATAGTAAATACTGTAAAGTAATACTTTGAAGTGCACACAAACACAATGTACATCGTCTAGACTTTGTATTAAGTATAAGGTACAAACGAATTAAAATTGAAAACTTGAGTGTACGTCATATCGCTGTATCTGTAAGAAGACCTATTAGTATTTCAAGTGAGTTCATTGCACAAATCTATTTAGGTATCTCTTACAGATTATTCAGGTATAAAGTATACACACTGTACATTTAAATATTTATACTCGTTAATGCATGTATTTTGTATTTTTATTTAAGCTGTGTGAAAAACTCAGGCTCTAATTAAAAGTGAAGTGGAGGAAGAAGGAGAGTACAGTATTCCTCGTACTTGTATAAGTAATTTCTATATCTGTACCTTTACACAAGTAATAAAAGTATTGGGCTAGGTTGACTTTAGCAAATAATATACAATAGAGTCTCTGTAATTTAAATGAAAGTATCTACATGATTAGCTTAGCTTAACATAAGTCATGCCCAAAAGTCAACGTTTTCTTAATACTCACACTGACACTCTCAACACATTTTAAATTTGAATACAAAATTATTTTAAACCCGTGTGTCTTTGTTGTAAATTGTAATTTTTGCACTGTGTAGTAAGTCGAAACGGAAAACTTGTTGGTTGTTTTGTTACGTGAAGTACACAACGTAGCAAATTTCATTCATTCAACATTTCACATACATAATATATCAAAGTATGTATTGTCATCCAGATCCTTTTCTTTTCTTCGTTCATTTTTTGCAAAGTAAGAGCCAAGACTCTATAATGCCAAACTATAGGTATAAATAATCGCAATCTTTTTATATATAGCCACTTGGCTACAATTTACAATACATAAAAGTATCTCTACAAATTTAGCTGTGTGTGCATGAAATGTTCGTGTAGTATATGACAGACTTAAATAGATACATTTCATCCTCTATTTGAACTTGTATTCTTCTATTACTGTCTATCACCTTGACTGTTATTAGCAATGAATGTGCCCCAAAAGAATTAGGAGAAAGTCAAATGACTATATACTACCTTAGTTTTTCTTAAACTTATTTTGACTCTTCATTTTACAGGTATATACATACTCTGTTTTTACACGAGTGTTGAGACCATGTAAAAATACCTAGCTATGTAAAAATACCTGTAGGTAAAGATTTAGCAATTTGTTCAGAGTTAGGTAGCACAATAATTATTTCAAGTAGTCGTCAATTTTCATTCCTTTAGTTGACTAATTGGTTTCAAGTTTGAACCCATGGATAATTTACTTGTTGAAAAAAACTGTTGAGACAGTCTGACTTTGGACATGTGATTCCTATTCTTCGAGGAGTATACTATACCTATATAGTGTATACTTAGGTATATCAACTTTTTACAAGTCAAATTAAACTGGAAAGCAAAGGTGAACTTGAATTTTGATCGGAAAGTTTTTTCTCGGCCGATGAGAAAGAAGCATTGTATAGACAATCCGCATTGTCTTTTAGCATCAGGGTTGAGCCGTCGGGAGAAATTGAACACTTACATTTTTTCTAGAAAAACGCTAGATTTCAAATTCTATAAATTTCATAGTCAGTTGTCAAAGATGAATTTTTGTTAACATACTTACATGCAAAGTAAACCGTGAAGCCTAACTTACATTTAGGTTGATTGTAAATCTGACAAATATTTTTTACAGACATAAATAGTCTTTGAAAAACATCTTTATGAAATTAAGTTGTCATCAATTTAAAGAAGAAATTCGTTAATTTAGTGATTTAGTGCATGATGATTGCAATACAAATATACAATTAAATACTGTTTTCTGATGAAGTAGGTACATTAAAATTATATGCTAATTAAACGAGGTGTTCCTATTTATAAGTAATTTTCAATGCAGGAATAGATTTTGCTACCTAGATTTTGCTACCTACTTTCCTATCGGTAATCACACTTTGTTAAATCTCTTAATGTAGCCAAAGTGTTTGGTGACAAGCTAACAAGACTGATATTCACACTCTACATTGCATCAATTGTCAAAGTTACATTTTTTACGGCAGGAAAAATTAAAATAAGTTAATTGAATTAATAATTGGATCCATATCAGTGCTATTTATCAGTGCTATCAGTGCTATCTGTAAAGTAGCACCTCTTTACTAAATATAAATTGCACTAGATATGTGTTACAGTGCACATAAAACAACTGTGTGCATTTACATGTACATTCATAGACAAACATATGGCAAAAAATCTTCTCATTCTCAAGTAAACTACATCTAAGCAAGTATTAGGATCATAGCATATCTCACATGAAGGTACAAACACATCAGTGTGTATAGTTGCTAACCGTTTAAGGTAGTTAGGATGTTTTCTACAGAAGTATACTGTCTTATGCATTTTGCACACCTGTCTGTACCTCCACAATAGTACTAAGAGTATTAACACACATAAAACAGGGAAGGTAAAGGTATAAGCATTTATTGTACACATTTGTAGGTATGTAATGTCTGTAGCTTCTTACTGTGCAGAAATAATGATGCTAATAAATGCTACATTATAAACATTAGCAAAGCTATACGTGTAGTATAGTGTAGTGTGTTATATTGGCAAGTGGCTAGAAAGAAGGTAAAGAAGGTGGCTTCTTGACTTAGACTTATAGCTTGGTAGCGTTCTAAGCTAAGACTATTGCAATTGCTAGTAAAACGTTAAGTTAAGTGAGTTACTTGGACTGTTAGTGTGTGTCTGTCAGTCTTGAGTTTGTCTGAAAGCACATGAGTGCCCTCGACTCGGCTGGACGACTGAAGTGAGAAGAGATTTGGTATTAAAAAGCAAGTTGAGTTGAGATTTACACAAGTTCAGTTCAAGTCATCATTACATTCACAGTCTCTCATTGTGTTCTACTTGTCTGTTGTGTTGTTTTGTTTGGTTAGCAAAAATAATTATGCTCATGTAATGTTGCACTGTTATTGTTGCTGTTCAATTGTTGTTCACAAAGAAAAATAATATTACAATTTACAATACGTGTGTATTACAGTGCTAGATTGGTTTGAACGCGAAAACTCAGTCTCACATACTGCAATCTGCAAACAATCGTAATAATCTTTTTAGTGACAGCCTGACAATTTGATACAACTTCTGCTGCGGCGCTTGTTGTTGTATACTGTATTCTATTTATCATTTATTTGTTGCATTTTTAGTTGCAATTTTGTCTTTTGTTGATTTGTGGTGCTAAGTATACAGTGAGATACATAGTTAGTGACTAGTAGTCGGATATGCCAAATTATTTCTTAAAGCGTTTCCGTTCTTTTATTAGTTACAGAACCAATTGTCATTAGCCAAAAAATTATGGGCGATGACTTTAAATTTTTGTATGTAGATATTCAATTTGATATTATACATACGTGAAGGTGTAGGTAATCTTTTATTCTCAATTTCCATTCATAGTTATGTGTACAGTTTATTAATAAGCTGTAATCTTGAACGTTTCCACCAATATATTGTAGACTGCATTAGTATTGTGTTGTAAGTAGTTCTGTAAGATTTCAAGCAGAAAGTGTTTAGGTATGTAAGTAGCTACTGATATATAATACACGTGTGTTTATTCAAAGAATTTTTACGAATAAATATTATCTGTATTACATACTACTTAGGAGAGTTAGGTATTGTAATTGTACGTTGTTGTTTGTGTGCGTCGATGTTCATCTTACAGTTTTGCTTTTCATTAGAGAAAGTGTCTTGTTCTTCCTCTCATAACATTCAGTTTCATCTATACGAAAGAAAATGTGCAGCTTATTGTGACTGATTGGGATTATTTAAGTTTCTATTCAATGATATTTTTCTCTTACGGCATTACTTTTGTTTAGACATTTCCTCTTTTGGCACCGAGTGAAGGACCGTAATTGCTATTGTCGACAAAGAGAAATATAAACGGAAGAAAATCAACTAACCATCTAAAATGGAACTGATAGCGTCTACAGACACTACAATGAGACTTGCATATAACATTTTAAGTGGGAAAATAGCAGAATCATTATTTTCTCGTAATAATATTATGGTGCTCCGGCATGCAAAGCTCAGAAGATGTACATCGCTCGTGTTAATTGGATTTATCATCTGTTCCTTATTTATGCAAAATGGTAAGAAAAATACATATAAACTTAATTAAAGAAAACGTTACTCTTTATTATAACAATTAGTAAGATAAGATTATGAGAAAGTCGTTTCAAATCCATGCTTACAGGCTTTTAAGATATTTATATGAGATACTTCAGATAACAACCATCCAATTGAGAAGAACATTTGTTTTCTTGTTGTGAACAGGCTTGCATGAATCACGCATACAATTAATTGATTAACTTTGTTTACACAGTATTTCAATTAACTAAAGAATTAGCAGTTTCCAAACAAAAGTACCTAATTAATTGAAAGCATTTATCCTAGGTATAAAAAGTCTCGCTTGTATTATATAATGCACAAAATGCACTTACTTTTACATAAGCAAAATTTTAAAAAACACATAAGAATTTTATTTTCAAGGCAAATATTGAATCTGTATGCAACACTAAAAAACTTTAATTTCGCCAAAAGGTACAATTATAAGTTTGTATGCAAAATATTATTATGGAGAGGTTGATTTCTAAATTGTACTCTCCATGAATAGTTGTGATTTATATTGAATTTACTGATACATTAACCAAGTGTGTATTTTGAGGAATGCATGTATTTAGTGCGTTGTTTGTACGAATGACCATTAATGTAGCTACCATTTTTCAAACTGTTGTACCTAGTGGTACATTCATCAGCCAACATAACCTTTTTTACCAATAATTGCGGTGCAACCGTACAGAATTTGGTTTTGGTTAAATAATATTGCATTTTCTTACCGCCCATATTACGTAGGCACGTTCATTCATATACATAAGAAAACTTTTGAACCACTCTGGCGTTTACTGATGCTGCGGGAGCAAAAAATTGGTGGCTCAAGGAAAATTTTAGCAAGCATGTTTAAGACCATTTGTAGGTTTAGGTTTGGCTTAAATGCTATTACATTTTGGCAAAGTTGACCTATAATTTGCAAATCCTGAAGCTAATGCGAATCCTTTTATATAAGAAAAAGTTGGTGCATATCTTATTCTGTTAATAACGCAAGGAGTAGCCAATGCAAATATTAGTGGTGAAATGCGATTTTCGTGTGACGCAATGCGCTACATAAAATTGTATCAATCTTTTATTCGCTTTTGTATGTAGTGTGACATAGATAGAAGTGAGACTACTAGTGTAATTAGTATCACATGTATTGTATTGTACATCATGCAGCATGCCCTCATTACATGTACCTAAGTTTAAAGTAACTAAAAATACTCAGATAATTAGTGTAGCTACTTTGACCTAAAGTCTATTAAGAAAGTCATCTCTCTGTTTCATGTAATAGTTTAACTCTTCAGACTGGTGATATTAAATTACATGTGTCCATCAACAGTGCATAGGTACTGTACACAGTTAGCTATCTGTAAAGATGGTCTTGATAAAATAATTAAGTTCTTAATGAATGAATGAGTTTACTGAAATGTGGACTGCAGGTAAATTAGGATGATTCCTATTCCAATTTACTTACAAACTGATGTACAGTTAGAAATTTCAGTTGAGACAAGAAACAATGACCCTTTAGCCAATTTAGCCATCATCAACATGCAGAGACAATTATTAATATCAAAGCGTATCAAGAATAGAAGTTAACTAAATAGACAGTAAATAGTGTGACCTTTATTTATAAATTCCACGTACAATTCCAATGCTGAACTAAGTGGGTAGGTGCATTGTGTATCAAAACCTTGAAATCGAGAAAATGTGATAAACGAGCCTTAACATTTTTGACATTTCTGAGAGACACACATTTTTAAATCTTCTGTAGTA
Organism: Pogonognathellus longicornis; assembly: GCA_034694085.1. Taxonomy (NCBI): domain Eukaryota; kingdom Metazoa; phylum Arthropoda; class Collembola; order Entomobryomorpha; family Tomoceridae; genus Pogonognathellus; species Pogonognathellus longicornis. The sequence continues at coordinate 27,151 of JAQFYB010001745.1, forward strand.
ATTTTTTCTTAGTATGATTTAATGTAGGTATTACAATCGTATGCGTTTCAAAAAATGAAAATATTTGTTAGCAAGCTTTCCCATAATGAATTTGCACAGATAACAAATTTTTTATTAAAAACCGATTTTCGGCTAATTTAAAAAAAATCACTTCAAATACTTACACATCTACCTACTATGTACTGGCATGCACTGTACATGAACATACTACTTGATAAAGATATGAATACTACTCTATGGAAAAGGATCGCAAGATAACCTTTGTATTAATGACTGTCATTAAAAACACAATCATAATATACTTACAATTAGTAAGGTACCTAACAAAAGTCACCATACGCATTTTTACAAAGTGTGTTTGTTGTGAAGAAATATTAGATTCACGAAACGAAATCAATGAAGAGTTTTTCCAACTCGGAAATGTTTCCGTTCTCCTTTCGCTAATAAATGCGAACTATCCACCAAGACACAGTTCAAGTTCACTTGTAGAAAAAATATCTATCTGATGGGGAATCTTGTTGGATTTCCCGCAAACAAGCAATGGCCTTTTAGGACTGAATGTCAATATCACGGTAAGTTTGATATTAGTAGATATTGTGTATTCCAGATACCACTATTACTGCATTCGTGCAGATAAATGGGCGAGATAAAAGTTAGCGTTTAGCGTAAGCACACAATAATTCCTGACAACAATATCCTAACCACTATGTTTGCTATAATTTTACAATTTATTAGAAATATACACGTAGAGACATGCTTTGGAAAATGGTTATGGACAATGGACAGTTTAAAAGGTAGTTTTTTTAGAGTGTGTCTTGTTGAATTTTTAAATTATATTCACATTGTTGTGTGCACTCAACATCCGCTAATGTAAAGATAACGAGGATAGAGTGATATAGAGAGAGATGGATTTTACTCGAGTAACTCAACTATAATATTTCTTGACAAAAAGGAACAAACATTTCCACGCTACAAAGAAATTAGGCCACGTTTTCAATGTAGGAGTATAGGCATAGGATAGAAAAAGTAACTGGACGATGAATTAAATAACATATTTGATACCAAAGCATAAGCAAAGTAAGGCAAGGCTGTTAGTGTTAAGCTAATCTTCTTCAATCCTGTGTAAGTAAAATACATTGCCTCATTTTGGGTTATGCTTTTATGTATTCTTATTGTTAAAAGTAAAGCAGAAGCACTGTGGTGTACTTTCAACCACGCATACTACACTTTTTACTAAAAGAACACTGTTAGTCTGACTCATTCGTACATTTTGAGTATCTGTGTTTGTTATTAACGCTATTAGAGGAAGGATGAGATGAAGATATCATCTTATATATACATGCAACTACATACAATGTATAAAGCTTTATTGTATACAGGTGTTTTAAGAGTAAAGCACATTCTACATATACTTACTAGTGCAGCAGTGTGAAATACAAGTAGATTTTACTTGGTTTGCCTTGTTACGTGCAAAATACTGTATATACTGTGCACATATGTATTTTACTCATCATGTACATGGTAATAAAAATATAATAACAACAACGCTTAGGGCTATGATTGAACGTGACTATTTACTAATACCAGAGCGTGAAAATTACATGCTGTTGTTACTAAATATAAAGATATCAAATTTTAATGTTCGTTTTTTGAGTTTTGTTACATGCATATTACAGTGTTCGTAAAACCGAGAAAAATTCAAGCCTGTGAATGTAAAGAGCTTGTTGTTAGTAAGTCAATTGAGCATTTTTCTTATGACCTTGTCATTTATTTGCGCAACGGAATCTGATTCGTAGAACGTGTGTATTTAATAGCAATATCTTTGCATAAAATTAAAATATGTAGCATAATGTGTTTTTCAACCTTTTGGGGCGAAAAGTTATTTTAAATTTGGAATTTTGATTAGTGCTATTTAGAACTTTAAATACTTAATTTCATCTAACTCCTATAATTATGGGATGATACACATTTTTGCCTTCAGTCAGGCTGCAAAACAGTGACTAAATTAGGTATATAATTATAATCATAGCTTTACTTTTACGTGAATTACCACTTGTTAAAATTTTCTTGTGCTTTATACTGTATCAGACACAGTAAGAAATGAAATTCGTATAATTTTCTTTTTAAATTTGTTTTGTATACTTATACACATTGGAAGTATATAATTAATATGAGCACAATGTCAAAGATATAAACGCAAAAAATGTGGAGCAAGACGAACATTTACGGTGTCATCACGTGAAGCAACAGAAACAACGACAAAAGATTTATTACACTCAAACTTGAGCCGCAGCCGTAGCTTGGTTTAAAAAAACGTTTAGTTGTGTACGTACACAATGCATGCACGTTGCACACAACTCTGAACGTATGCAAGCACTTATGTGCATAAATCTTGAAAGATGTACCTGAGTAGTTGACAGCAATAGATAGGAAACCGAAACGACATAAATGAATGTTTCTTCCTTTGAACTGACAGATAGACAATTTTGACACTTCTTTACTCGACAAAGATCTTAATGAATAAGTTACAAGATTAAGAATGCTTTTTCCTTGTATTATGCAAATGAGTCAAACTTACATCATCCCAATGCGGAAGAAATA
>JAQFYB010001746.1:0-29743 GCA_034694085.1 Pogonognathellus longicornis
GTCACATCCCACTATTTAATTTAGTGTCACATCCCACTATTTAATTTAGTGTCACATCCCACTATTTAATTTAGTGTAACATCCCACTATTTAATTTAGTGTCACGTTGCACTATTTAGTGTCACATCGCACAATTTAGTGTCACATTCCACTATTTAGTGTCGAATCGGACTACCTATTACAATATGAATTTAAAATAACTATTCCAAGTTTAATAACTGCTGATGCTACTTTTTTACTCTATTTGCAATAGTTTATTCTATATAAGTTTATCAGCCTATTTTTTGTCAGAAATATGGTTGCATGAGAAGCAAGGAAAACACTCTGACTTCATAATGCAAGGAGGATTGATATCACATTGAATATTTTCAATGCATGTCATTCCTTGGGGACACTTTTTGTTAGTGCAACTGTGTGGAGACTCTGTAAATAACAGAAAGCGTTTGTTTTCTTAGGATCTTTTATTAGTTTTTATTACAAAATGTTATTAATTCATTTTTTGGTACCTGTTAATTCAACACATTTGTATCTCCAAAGAAGATTGCATGGGGTTTCATCTTTAAGACAAGGTTGTTCATGATAAATTATTTCGTGAGTTTCATTATGTGGGCATAATTCACCTCCAGCAGTTGGGTTCATTCGGTCCCAGTGGTCTCCCTGCATTATTCGTATTTTATTATTTGTGAGAAAATGCATTTCTACATATTTTATGAATGATTAAGACTAACTAGCTTATACTAATCGTTGGAATTACTTCTTTTGGAAAGCATTCGTGATATTCCAACTCTATATCAGCTCCACATTTTGTAGTTCCGCAATGTTTTTCCCAAGACACACATACTTCGTTGTCCTCACATTTTCCAGGCCCACAAACTACAGTAGTGTTACTAATTTCTGTTTCTTCGTTTAAAGGTATAAAAGTTGTAGTAAATTCAGCTGTATTAGATTGAACAGGCATGTAATAAAAAGGATTAGTTGATTGCAACTCTTTTTAAGAAGAAAATTGATAAACGCAAATATTCTATAGTACGTACCTTGTGTTTGCATTAATTGATTTGCACCTAAAACTGCAGTATACAATAAAACTGAAATACACATCATCGCAATTCTTTTTCCAGATGTTTGATTTTATGACAAAACTTTTATTTCACCATTAAAAACAAGCCAGGTATGCAATAGTGTTCAAACACAACCCAATACTGTGTTGTACAAAATTTGTCGGAATTCGTCTGTATACCTTATCTGCCTACAGTCATTCTCCATCCTTCCCTTTCCTTATTTTAAATCATTAATCATTACTGACATTACAAAGGAATCGACTGTACATTTGAGCCCCCATCATCATCTAATACAATAACAAATCATCTACAGATACCTATAGGACTTTTTCTGATTATTCTATAACCTTGAGAATATGAGAAATACCTGAGGCAATTTATATGTAGGTAAGTATTGTGTGCAATATGCATACATTTCATCAATGTTAATACTTATGTGACAGTACTTAGCGTGATTTAAAGACAGCGACAGATGTTGATACACCATTAAAATTACATTACTGTAAAATGCTTTTGTTTTGTACCTGCACTGTTTATGACTATACAAATAAAAATAAAGTGGGAATTACATAAAATGACTCCGTGGGTTGTATAGTAATAACAATAATGGTTTTAAAACTGGAAATACCATACAAAAATATTTTCAGTTTTTCTAACCACTCGTCTCTAGATAGTCAGTCCCCTTGTACTTTCAGTAGTACCTATGTATGTTTTTTAAGTAAATGCATAATATTAATAATTCATTTTTCTAACAATATTTGTATACATAGATTTCTACTGGCAAGGTTTTTTACTGGAAATTTTTAAGATTAATTATAAATTGTCATTCCGATTAAAAAGTAGTAGAGTGTGGACAAATGTGGAAATTGAAGATGCCCTGGAATCATGCAACTTTGACGTTTGTCTTACAATGTATAATTCTTGCAAGCGTAAGTTCGCAAGTGGCGAGTGGGATTAATACGAGTCAAAGTGAGTATACCACTCTTTAATTTCTTTAACCCGGTACTTCTAAGAATAAAATTCTCATTAATTGAATTGCGTAGTTGTTACGTGCGGCCAAATCGCATCAAACAATAAAACGTCGTTCCAAAGCAAGGAATATCCTCAAGCGTACACACCAACTGGAGGAACAGAAGCCTGTACATTGAGGATAAAACGAAGGAGTAATATTTGTCAAGTGCGATTGGATTTCGAAATGTTTGAAATCGATGGTCCTACTCCAAATGTAGCCGCGGAACCAGAAGGCGCTCCTCCTGTGGGAGCTAATAATGATGCGGGCAGCTGCAAAACGGATGTCCTTTTCATTACTTCTTCAGGAACAACAGTGGCTCCTATTTGCGGAATAATGACGGGACAACATTGTAAGAAACTATTAAACAGAATACGCATCCAGCTTTATAAAAATGAACATTCATATGTTTCATGTAAAATGAAATACACAAATTTTGGTCAGTGTACGTAGAATTCGGTGGGAGTGATATCAGTATTTATATAATGCTACAAGGAAATGTTCAAAGAGACAGACTATGGAATATTGAAATATCAACCATACCCTGCAATTCAATTACCCGAGGTAAGGTACACAATATGTAATTTGAAAAATATATCGTTAAAAGTAACTTGTAATAAATATTAGATACTTCGGCACACATTAGGTTTAGACTAAAAAATCAGTAAATATTTTTAATGGTTAAGAAAATTTAAGGCTAATTTAATGATAGGTAGGTAGAAATCAATCAAGGTGTTTCCTGGACTAAAATTATTATCCTGTTGGATTAATGTCTGGGTTGATAAAGTAGTCTTATTGATAGCAAATGTGTATAAACACTTTTTCCCATGACATAATTTTGTTTAGCTCCCACTGGATGCCTGCAATATTTCTCTGGTATTTCTGGACAAATAAAATCATTTAATCATGCGGGAGGAGTTCATTTGGCCAAAATGGACAACACTGCGTGCATTCGTGTAGAAGAAGGAATGAAATTCATAGAAGTATTCCTATTAATGTTTATTACATTATCTTTCATGATCTACTTACATCTTTTACACTATTATGTCTTTATTATACACACATGGGGTATACTAATGATTTAATAAACTGCATCACGTTAATAAATTGCATAGTGGTCTGGATGTAATCCCGGGGATGTGAAAATTATTGGAGGAACACCTGGAACGCCTCAAACCCCACCTGAATGCCCTATAAGTGACTTTAATGACTATCTGACTATTGTCGGAGGAGTTCAGTATCCATACTATCAACAATCAGCCAACATAAATCAATCCGCTTTTACCACAGCTCCAGTTTCTACAACAGATCGATTTTGCGATGCAAGCTTTGCAACTGCAGTTAATTTCGTTCGTTGTAAGTTTATCAGATGCTTCTTTGTGCATACTAATGCATTTGTTTATAATGTAACCTTCAATTTCTTGTTTGTTCCATATATACACTTTTTCTGATTATTATTGTTACATAATTAACCATGCAGCAAGCGTTCGACCATTTATGCTGCACTTTAAAACAGACGGAATGGAAATGCCAGTTGGAGCAATACCTACAGTAGAAGCTTCCCAAGGATTCTGCCTTAAATGGCAACAACATCCCCAATAAAAAGCAATGCATACTTTTGCTAAAACTACTTACAGTATGTATATTGTATTTCTAGTCCCACTAAAATATTATCTAGAATGTACTTCACAGAATTAAGGATATAATATGTTGACATTTCTAATTCCAAGTATAAAACTATAAAAAGATAATCATGTAGCAAGCATGTAAAAGCAAGCAATAAAGTCTCCTCCTAAACTCGTTGCTGATATACAGTTTTATTGTTTCACATTATCTTCTAACCAAGTTACTACATTTTCCTTGTGCAATTATAAATAAAAACGGAATTACGACTCTAATGAGTTGTGTGACATTTACAGTATGACATCAACAAAATTTTAGCTTACAAAAACTCAATGACAACTGTACCAGACATTTTATGAGTACATTGTGTTATACAACATTATGCATTTACAAAACGACAGTGATAGCGCTAATAATAAAATTAACCTTAGCTAGCATCACATAAAAGAATGCCATATTCAACATGAAAAAGTATAAATGCAGAAAAGCTACTTAGTAATTATACGTTGAGACTTGATCGAGATACAACAACTCAGTTAACACAACGTCAGATAACGCAGTTCGTTGGAATTATTTGGTGACAAGTTTAAAAGAAAAACTCAGCTTAATGTTTGCTTAGCATGTGAACATGCAATTAGTCAAATACCTTATTGTTGTAATTTATTTATCATTAATGACTCGTAGAAAACCTACCAATTATCTTGGAGCATCTGATTTGCCGGATTTATTTGCAGATTCCCGATCCTTACGAGAATAAAAACAACAATGACATTTTAAAGTTTTAAGTAATTCAGTAGATGCAATAATCATTTTTGTGTTAGGTATTGCTTTAAAATCAGAGTAATAAAAGAATTGTCGTGATTACCTTCGAGGCTTGAATCAAAGCTTTTCTTACACGTTCCCTTTTCATTGGATCAATTCTCATGCTACCACTTCTTGAAGGTCCAGCTTGTTCAGAATCTGATAACTTCGCAGCGTCTTCTTCTTTACTTATTTTAATCACCGGTATTTCAGATCGTGTAGATGCGACTGAATCAGTACAAGAAGGTTTTCTCACTCCGCCTGTCTTATGCAAATGAGATTTCTTGGCAGTGCCAATATTATCCTCAGGAAGAGACGCTTGGTCGACATCTGTCGCATTTCCGTCATCTTCATTTGTTTCAGGCTTTTTTGATTTTATCGCTGCACGCTTTGCAGCTCCTAAATCAGAAAGCAGAACCCATAAATTTATAGAAAATTCTTACAATTTAAATATTAATCCCCATGTAAGAATTATGTGATAACACAATGCATCGGTTGATTGGAAATTAATTAATTAACTGAAACATTACCAGCAAATCCCGTTTGTTTTCCCGTAGTTAAAACAGATGGGGGTTTTTCTCCTTCGGGTTTTCCAGTACTGACTGCCTTAGCCATCGGAATAATCATCTTCCACTTATTAAATGGAGTGTCAGCTTCCTTCTTATTTTTTCCACCTGCCATCTTGAACATCTTACGCCTTTCTTCCGTACGCTCCCGACGAAGTTGAATCTTCAAATCATTATTGGCTTCTCTCAAGGCTCCAGTGAGGGAAAGCAGATAATAAATTATTAGAATCAATAATCCTAGAAGAGGGATCACGACTCCAGGGGAAGCAATGTAGTCGAGAGCCTAAAAAGCAAAATGAAGAATTAAACATCATTATAAAATGGATAGGTACCTTTGATAGAAAATAGAAGCATTGTACTGCATACCTCATCCATAGGATCGGGCAGGAAATCCAGGAGTGCTTTTGTAAAAATATGGTAAATTATCTTGTGGTTTGAGAAAGGTCCACAATGCCAAGATGGCGGAAGCCACACAACAGCATAGGCAACTGGTAACGTACATAAGAAAAGCATAAAAAGAAGTAAAGCAAAGTAAAAGTTATTAGATCGGGATGCCCGGAACACAGTTTCGTGGGGAACATTGCATGTCATAACAGCCCAACTACGAATATACATCAGAATTACAAGTTTAAACAGATTCAACGTGGGAAGGCCCGGAGAGAAAAACATTCCCATCCTGCAAAAAAATTGGTACAATAACAAGCTTACATTTAAAAGACAATAAATTGGAAATACTATGTACTTTATTCTGCGTACACGTTAGATTGTAAGGTAAGTAACCTACCATATCATTCCTTGGTTATTTACTAAGTGAAGAATATTTTCAGCAATTTTAAAATCTCCATATTGCGGAAACCGTTTCTCCAAATCCCAACACCAGCAGGGATTGAGTATTCGAACCAAAATGGCTCTAATGAAATCTAGCACTAAGATGAAACCTACAGTGAAAATTAAATCCATGACAGTCAGCTTTACTAGTTCTTGCCCGAACATTGTTTCCCAACACAATTTTCTCAATTGAATTCTATTCCCAGGATCTTTGTCTATAGTGGGCTCTGTAGTAGCTATAAAAAGTAATTTAATTTAAGTTTAATTAAATTTTTTTAAATATTTGTCAACATCTTTGGCAATCACTTACTAATGCAATGTCGACTTTCAGGTATCCAACAGGCATCGTCTCTCTGCCCCAACATCGCTGTCAGGATACAATTTGTATCCAACTCGGTACAATTAAAAAACTGCGCTAATTCTGATGGATAGGTGGTTCCATTTTGGCAAATCGTCACCATGCATTTTTTGACTTCCTTTTCATTGATATTAACTTTTACAGTTGTTCCGAAAGTTGAGTTGTAAGGTGCCGTGACTTTTCTCGTTTCAACAATACTTTCCAGTGTCGTAATCCATTTAGAGAAATCTCTTATCTTCGAGTAGTCTACCACATCAGTTTTGGTGGAGTTGTGCATGAATATCTAAAATACATACAAAAGTAGTTTTATAACATAGTTTCGTTTTTTCTTGTAAAATTCGTTTTTCAAGTTGAATTTGAAATGATTAGCTTGCCATTGTGACAATTGTCATGACGTGGGTCAGAAACTTGTCAAGATTTTCAGGAGGAGGTGGCTCTGTCGTAATGGCTGTTGTTGGAGACGGCATTGCTGTGGTAGTAGTGGTGCTAGTTGTAATTTCTTCTCCAGCATCTCCAGGCATATCACCCCTTGTAGACATTTTTGGTGCTCCATACACCCTGTTGTACGTATTTTCATCAATTCTCAATATAAGATCCCTATCTGTGTCATTCTCAGGGTCAAAGGTTTCATCTTCCACTAACGCCTGGTAATCGGAGTAGTCTGGTCTTGTTATTTCATTTGCCGGGTGTTCGGTCGATCTCAATGTGTCATTTCCGGTTTCATTGTATTCGGTGTCTCGTTTATTACGCTTTGGTTTTTCAGTTGACCCTTTTATTTTTCTCCTCTTTCCTCCTTTACCTCTGGATTTATTTCTGTCTTTTACTCTAATTCTCTTTTGACCCGGGGTACTGCTTGTGCCAAAAGTACTAGAACTTGTGTCATTTTCAAAATCTGTGGTGTCGTACATCGTTGATGTGGAAAGCGGGGGTCGATAAGTCACATTTTGAGTACTGTAGAAATTGTAGTCACCACTAAAAGGGGTTGTTTTAGAAATCGATGGAAGAATCGTTGTGATGTACGCGTTTATGAGTTTTATCATTAATGGCAGGGCTAAACGATAATATTATTTCAAACTAGATTAGTAACAATGGCAAAGTATACGTCATATCACGTTACAATGAAATATCCATGCTACATCGTAATACACCAACCTGTGGTAAGAGCTGTTCGGTTTTCCGGTGTCCACAAAGTATCATTAAAATCAATAGTTGATTGGTTCGTCCACACTGTGTAATTCTCAGTTTCGAAAAACTCAGACCATATCTCACTATTGAAATCAGGATTTGTAGCAGTTGCATTTAAAAGTTGAGACAAATCAGTTTTTGGACTCATTGTATGCAGCATTGACCATATATCTTAAAACACATCGATGTCATTAAAATTGCTTTGTATGTAAAGGTATTGATACTAAAATTCTACAAGTTTATTACCAGAAACGTTAAGTTTGCTGTTAGCAGTGGAGATCCAAGAGTTGTTGGTAATTGACGCTATCTCTGATGCTGGGAAAAGAGTTGTTAGATTTGCCACAAGAATAACTGCCGCGTTGAAGTTCTTAATTGCTTGATGGTATGATGCGGCATCATTAAGAAGTGTACAATTCACAGTAACATCCGAACAAGCAGGAAAATCCATGGCAGTTGGAGGCATTGGGGTGAAGGTTGCATTGTATTTCAGAATTTCTAGTGTTTTGGTCTATTGATGTTCAAGGACATGTACACATTGATGATTCTTTAAAATCCAAATTCTCATTAATCCTAGAGGTATTTGTAATAATATTAATATCTTACCATCGATATGACTTTCTTGAACAAAGCAAAAATCAATGTATACAAGTTTAAAAAGTTTAGAGCCATAATCCTGAAATAAGTTTAAAACGAATTACTGCTACATAATAACATAGTAGGTAGATTTGTTGGTATTGAAAATTTTAAAAACAAAGTACAAGTAGTTACTTGAATTTAAATTTTACCTAGCTAATTGCCACCGGAGTTGTTTTCGAGGATGGTAATTCTCGAGCATTCCAATCAACTCGAAAATATTTGGGAAAATAGTCGTGATAAGCGACATGGCCAAAGTAATTTCATTTTGTCTCCACCATGAAGCTTTGGGATCAATATTTTCTGATCGTTCCACTACTAATATGACCGCATATGCGGAAGATAGTAATAGCAGTAAAATTAAAATGTTTGCTAGCACTCTCAGACTAATTACTTTCCAGCTGAAATTCAACATACAATTTTTAATGCATCTCATTCATTAAGAGATAAAAATAAAAATAATTTTGCTGGAACTTTCTCTCATTTTATACTTACTTTCTTTCGTCCTTCGTTTTCTCTTTTTCCTCAAGCAACGATTCTTTAAAACCCATTGTTATAGACGCAAATCGGTTAAAAGCAGTCTCAGGATTTCCGATCATATAGTCCCACGCTGTAAAAAGTCTCCAGGAAAATGCACACTCGTCTTCCTTTTCTGATAATTTCGACTGTCTCGAATTTGAAGCCATTCTAGTACAGTAGGTAATGCAATAGTTGTAAAAAATCATTAATTAAGATTGTATCTTTTCTTAAGAAATTGTACTGTTCACACCTTCTCAAAATAGCGACGAAGCTGTAAACATAAACTCCCATTCCAGTAATGAAATAAGACAGTGGTAGAGGAAATCCTTCCTTTGATTTTTGATTTGTGTAGTAGCCATAGAAAATAGGAGAATTCTTCAGCCATCCTATAAGAACAAGAACAATTTACATCTAAAGAATATCTTTCGAAAAATATAATTGCATACTGTAAGGAACAACGTGCCTTCAAAATCCCACAAAGTTGACAAATGCGTGGCAGTCCTTTCTTCTGACTCAAGAATAATTTTACGATCGCCAGCAGTTGAACGATCTGCTGAAAGCACCTGGAATTTAGTCCATTAAGAATTAATCCTCTCACTCTCCTATTATTGTTCCATATTTTTCATATTTAGTTCAAGTGTAACGGATGGAGAACAAATAGATTACACATACCTCTGGTATTATAACAAGGCAAATTAGTATAGCTGCAATGACAATGTTGATCCAAAAAACCCATCTGAGGAAAGTAAAATATGAAGCGACCACCGAACCAAAATGTGATTCTATTTCCTTAATACGTAACTCCCATGGGATTAAATTGGCACCTAAATTGGCAGCTTCTCTTTTTAAATGCTGCCAATACTGCAACATTAAAAATGTCATGTAAATAAAATAAAATAAACATTCAATTTATTGTAGATACAACTATAGAATAGATGTGTAATAATAATTGAGTTTTTCAATGGGACAGTTGTAGACTGATGGCGAGTTAAGTAGGACATACGACACTCACCCGTATAATAAGAATATTAAATCTAGCCATGATATCTTTTGTGCTTTTAGATTGAGCGAGTCGTTCTTGAAGTTGACCCTCATGGCGTTTGACGTACTCCTTAGCTTGTTTAACCTACATTTTATCATTTTTTAATAGATTTTTGAACGTTCATTGTCAAAGCAAAATATATCTAATTCTAACCTGAGTATTTGTCAGGTTATTAATTTAATGAAATCTCTTTATGAATTGAGGTATTTTAAATAAATTACAAGTTTTAATTTTCTTCTCATGTCCCATGGCTGTTGCTTAACACTTTCAATAACCTCCTTGTTAAGCCGAATATTCTCAAATATTTGTTCTTGAGAAACGGCACCTCCTTCTTGGCCGTCCATAGTTATTGCAGTGCTGAAGAACAAACACCGAATTTTATGTTTTTAAGTAAACCCTTTAAACTTTAACTGAAGTTATAGAAATTAGGATCAATGGTCGTACTCTCCAGAACTGGTTGTAAAGACGGAAGATCTCCTTCTATCACTATCCATTGGTGAAGATGTTCTCCTCTTCCCCATACCTTTGACTTTCCTCACTGATGCTCTTCTTTGTAGAATGGCTGTCATTGATGCAGAGTAATCATCATCTTCATCTACACGTAAAAACATACCCGTTATAATATTATGAAGGATATGCTATACCTCTTTGTTGTTTTTGTTACCTTCAACCTTTAGCAAACTAATATACATTTTTATACATTTTCATATAAAAGTACCTACAAATTGTAAAATCTTTGCTAAAAACGCTATTTTGTACATGCTGAATGAAAATTTATAACTACAATTTGGAGTTGGAAAATAGTTAGTCTTGTTATTGAAGTTGTAAGTACAATATGAAAAAGTTTGTGAAAAATGTGTACAAAAATGCGCAGTACTGTATTCTGTAAAATGTTAGTCAAACCAGTTAAATTAGCAGAAAGCCGATTTCCAGAGAAATGGTGACCTTGACCAGCAGGACTTCCGCTGCTACCACCAGCACCCCCACCCCCTCCAATTCCAATCCCCTCGGCCATATTAAAAACGTTAACTCTCACAGACACATCGGATGCGACATCATTGATTGGTTGATTTAGCTGCAGATGAGGATAATCCGATTCAGACCACGATCGCTCATAGTCCGGAGCAAAAGAAACTGACAATCTGTCAACGGACGGTTGAGGTGAGCTCGGCTCGGCTGGTGACTACGGGGAAATTGTATTAATGAATTGAACACATTTCGCACTTTAGTCCTTTCTCTTCCAATCTAAAACAAACTACAACTGACACGGTCCAAAGATCAGCTCACGGGGGAATACTATACATTTTACTTTGTAGTTCACTAGTGGCACACTTTACCTGCTTATTATAATCTTGTGTGGGTGCAGATAGTCATTTTAATAATTCTGTGTGTAGATACATACCCGCTTCATGAATACGGGTTTGGTATTTTTTCCTACGTAAGTGAAAGTAGAGCAGGATAGTACTTCCGAGCGAAATGGAGTAAAAATTACTACCTGCTCTTTGTAGAGTGGTATTTATACACAAAATTGGACTATTATTAAATTTAAATATACGACACTTTCTACGGAAACTGGAAACATTATTTGTTCCACTTGCAGTGCAGGTGATGATCATAGAACACCGGTAATGACAACACACTTATGTAATTGCATGCAGCAATTTTCTAATTAAAATGGAAGAAATAGGCATTTTGGAAAAAAATGCCAAAATCCGTTTGTATAATGTGTGGAAGTATATTATACGTATGAACTGGTTCTTCAAAATGTATGTATCTTTTCGCAGTTATGAAAGTTCTCGTTCCTAAACGTAACAATATTTTTATGACTCACTTTTATTGAGACCTTGTATTTGCATCTAGTTGTAAAGGTTCTTTTATTTAATTACTGTACTTCATAAGAGGTAGGTAGTGGGTAGCTATAATTGTAATTAGTGTTTATTAACGCTGTTATCCCCTTGTGTAATATTTTGCAGTATTAAAAGCGTGAAAAAGTTCATCGGGGATTTCTGTCACGAATAATGAAGGTAGTAATCTTTTTTACATGTAATAAACAATTACTCTTCTGAAACAGTAACGGTGGAAAGTTAATAAGAGATTAATAATTGTATTTGTCAAGCAGAAATCACAGAGGTGAAAGTATGGAAAAATCTTCTTAACCGATTTGTTAATATTTTGTTTGAGTTACAGTGTCTTTGAACTTGAATGTAATATGTAGGTGTAGTATGTTGAATATGTAGCAATGGTTTGGATAATCAAAAAAGTATCTTAAAAAGTTCTATTAGTTCTAAAGTATCTTGAGAATTTCTACTTTGATCTGCATAGAAGTATGGATTCGGTGCACGGACCGCAGTTAAAATGATGGTAATGCACTAAGAAAATAAAGAATTAAATAACTGCTAGTTAGAGTAGTAGTATAAGGGAGAAAAAGTGAGTTGTGGAACATGGATAGCTAATTGCAAGTAATAATACCAACTGTTGTAACTTTGCTCAAAGAAATCATAATGGGAATCGATAGTGGAGAGATATCTTGTTCTTCTTTGTTTCTGTCTTTGTGACTTGTAAAAGCGTAATATAGAAATGGCCCAATTCAAATTGAGCTTGAGTTCTACTTCTACTTACTCATTGCTAAGATTCGGATAGAAAATGGCTGTGAAATCTAAAGAGCGAAACTGGTTTTGGTAAAAAACGTTGCGATAAGGGTCAAAGCTCTGGTTTTACTTGAACTGTCTAAGTATTCTATCCGTTAACTGACAATATTTCGCACGGAATGTCTGAGGAAAACCCGTTCATTCGGTTTGTGTAGCAAATGAAGCCCATTTCGTACAATACATTTCATACGAAAGTTGTAACTTAAAGCAACCTATCATCGTCTCATCGACTATTACATACACTACCTACATATCTCTTGACTAGCACATAAAATCATGGCACAATACACCTACTACTCCTATAATCTTCAGCATAGAAAATATCTTTGTGAACGTACGTTTACCAACATTAACTTTCAACGTTTCTCATCCGCTTATCTCACGACGAGTCCTATTCATATCACAATAGCACAGTTATAAATTCTACAACATGTTGTACTATAATGTACTTCCACTTATTTAGAAAGGAAAGTGCCCGAATCTCGGACCTCGCCCACCATCCATTCACTTTACGAGATTCCTGGCACACTTCCACTTTCCACACGTTCAACTTACCACGCTACTACTATATCAGATAAGATACCTAGTCATCCCTCCATGAAACACATTTCAACACAAACCAGATTCACTTTCACTCCTACAATTTACATGTCTCGTTTGTATAACTATAATCTAAAGTACATAATGTTATACTGTAATATGCTACTCTAAAATATGGCGGAATACAATATACATATTTACCTGATGTTTGTAAGAAACTACGGTACTACACTACACAAAGGTAAACTTCAGGAATGATCTGCAAGAAATATCTTTCCTACCAGATTCTCCTTCTAAAAGAACTTTAATACAAATTCTTAGTAGGTAAAAGTATACTCTCTATGCGAATTCGAATCTGAAAACCAATTTATCGTAAGTGTCATGTCAAATGAGCGCAAATTTCTTACGCACAGTTAGGTTAAGTATGAAAATAAAGGTTGACACTCATATTTCTACGTTTGAATTAGTCTTCTGCTATTTATCGAACTGTTAGCCGTTTTCTGAGATTTAATCTGCGGGTTTTTTACACGGACTTCTCATGCCATTTCATTTGCCAAGGTGAAAGCAAAGAAACTACGAAACCATCTTATGACTTGTTATGAAAGTCGTAAAATGGATACACGCCCAATCCGTGCCTCCTAAAATGTAGCAACGAAAATTATATAGCTAATTGTAGTATAGTGGAAGTATAAGGTATGAATATTGTGGAAAAGGCAAAACCATATGGTTATTGAATGTTACACAAGAACTCTCGGCATTGTTTCTTGGTGTGCACCTTCCCTGTGTTTATATTCTTTAATGTGCACGTACGTACAAAGGCAACAAAGGTAAAGGCTATAATTCAAAGCCAAAGGCAAACCACCTTGATTCATAATGGCACACACAATTTAGATACTGCTAATACTTTTACACAAGTAAAAATATCCTATCTATCTCTCCAGCATGTGAAATATGTGTTTCTGTTACACTTTTATATAACCGAACAAAAATGTTCATGGGTGAAAATTCTTCTGTATTTTTCATCTGTGTGTGTGTGACTGTAGGAATTTCCACGTGTATACTACATACCAATACTACAAACGAGCTAAGGAATTTATCTATCAGATATATAGAAATTCGGGTTTAGATAATCACCGAATGTTTCTGTAAGGGTTTCGTAGGTTAACTTGCACACTTTAGCCAAAACCATTGTATTCAACGAGATTTTAGGTATATAGCGAATCTTCTGTGTAGCAAAACTTGTTTCTCATGTATTACATGTAGTACGTAAGTATATAGAAGAGATCAAAATAACGGGTGGGCCTAAGGAAGTGGGCAGGTGTGCATTTAAGTCGTATATTACGTAAAACTCAGTATAACTACCTGAACATACGTTAAGTAGGTGGTTGAAAAGATTTATATATTCATTGCCTAACATAAGAATAATGTATAACTGTATTCCAAAAAGACTTTCTATCTTAGCTTTCAGTTTCCACGTAGTATTTTACGGGCAAGTTGCAAAAGTGACCATATACATGATGGAGATTTAGGAGTAGGTTTGTTATGTATATATTAATAATATTATTAAGCCTAGGTATGTAGTAGAAATATAAAAGAAAACATTTTATACGTGTTAGATATATACAAGTGTATAAAATACAAACCTGGACAACTATACGGCTCTTGCTTGTATCCACACGGAGGATTCCCGAATTGTTTTTACTACTGGAGGCGATATTATCTTTTTCCATGGCACATGAAATGTGGACGTGAACGTAAGAATATCTATCTTTTGTGTCAGACAATTTGCTCTATTAATATTGTGTTCTGTTATGAATGGATGATATGATAGGATGTTGGTAGTTCCTTTATGATTGTGTGATTTCCTTTGTTTCCACTGTTATTCTACGTGTGTTTGATTGATATAACAATATCTCTAGTCTAGTAGCGTATCTGCAGTAGTGTTCCAACACGATCAAAAGCAAACATTACCTACTACTGCTAGATATCTGTATTTACATGTAAACTATCTGAACAGCAATTACTAGACTAGGACTTGTGTGTGTAGATATTTATCGTTTATTTACTTTGTGTCAACTAATTAACTTAGTTTCCCAAATGAAAACTCATAGTTATTTTGCTAGGAAGTAGGTACAGGTAGTCTCTCTACTAATTGCTTGCACTAATTCAATATTCAATGTGTTTTAGTTGGCACACAATTGAAAATATGTCAACAGAAACAAAGAAACACGTCATGGAAGGGTGTTTGTAAATTCTGGTGTCCTTCTGCTCAAGACGAGGACTAAGATCATGCATGGAATGTAATACGAGAGCTACTGATGAGGGAATGAAATGAGAGTTGCAGACGAATGAATCAAAATTACTTTGTAAGGCTTTCTGCACGTTTTACGGCTCCTATTATGCAATATGCAACATACATCTCTTGTGTTGGACATGATCTCATGTTTGCTTCTGCTTTTCTTTTGATCCTTTCCTATTATGTCTTTACGTAGCTGGACTAGTGTAATAATGCTATAGAAATATACAGGAATGGTAGTTCAGTCGAGTTGGCTGGAACGGATTAGCTGTCCATCATATCATTTCATGTACAGAGACTTTCACCTCATGGCTACTGCTAATAGTTCCATTACTTCCCGTGTGAATTAATCTGGTTTCACTTTACTTCTCTGGGCATATTACGTTGACTCTGAGTCCGGAGCACACAGTGCTCTTCCTGTCTGCAAACTCACTTTTAATGTAAGCCCCAGTTATTCGGTGTATAAGGCGTGTTATGTTCATATGATTATAATACATTACTATTGCTGCATGAAGAGATACAATCATCATCATCTCCTTTCCCCTCTAATAGCCTATCTAATGCGGTTTAATTGGGCACGCCTCTTTTGACCTGGATTTCCATTTGGGCACCTGTTCCCGTCTTAATTGCTCCACATCCTGTTTTTACAGTCACATTTACATCAAGTTACACATTAAATACTGTCTAGTATGTCTACAACAGCGGTGGCTCCTGGGGTTAACACGAAACGGAGAAACCAGTTCGTCAAACATCATCCACAGATTAAACAATATATTCATGTTAACACTATAATAATTCGTTTAAATTCATTTCTTTAACTTATAATATTGAACTAATGTCTCTTTGACAAAAAATTGACCTACAGCATTCTATTCGTAGTATTGATAAAGTGTTAATAAGCGAAGTAAAAAATAGCGTCAAAATTGTTTTCCTAACTTTGCTTTGCCATAATATCTGTAGTTTTCAAAACTTTGTCATAATTGTTTTCAAAACTTTGTCATAATTGTTTTCAAAACTTTGTCATAATTGTTTTCAAAACTTTGTCATAATTGTTTTCAAAACTTTGCCAAAATTGTTTTCAAAATTGTTTTCGAAACTTTGTCAAAATTGTTATCGATTGACTCCATTTTTGAACTTGACCTATGTTCAGGTTGAAATTGAAACTACACGATCTTATGAGAACGAATTGTATCAATCCATTTTTCTCGCTAAAAGAGACAGACAGACGGATAGATCGACTCATAATTTCTAAATCTGTATATGTACTTATAATTTTTAATTTTACATATTCTACATACCTGATTATACATACCATCAGGAAAACAAGCTTTGCTTCTTAATAATTAAGAGTTTGTAAACTTCCACAAATTCCAAAATTGAAAATTAAGTACACCATATATTCATATACAAAGTAGGGTACTTGCAATTTCTGAAACCTATTTCATACAATGAAATCTAAAACTTTGTTCCTGGTGACTATTGAAAACCTAATGGATAAAACTAACTTTTATCGATTGACACGCATACTCCATTTCCATTACATGTGTAACCGTATATTATGAGATTGTGAAGCCACAATTTTCTGTGCCTTCTTTTCCCTCCGACTTTCCCTTATGTGGGAGTGTACAGGGACGCTGATTCCACACTCCCACACACGACACGAAGCGGCAGAACAAACAATGCATTGACGCAATTCTTATTGAGTCATACATTGCACAAAAACAAAGGGACTCCTTCCCTTACTCACCCACTTAAATACGTATGGTAGGTAAGTAGGCGCACTTGAGTGAAGTGAATCTCAAATTGGGAATTGGAGAATTTGCTCTGTAGTTCAATTTTTTCCCCCGAAAGTCTATATCCCAAATCCCATCCCTTCCCAATTCCCATTTAGTTTTTATTATTCTGTCAATTTTGACAGATGGTATTTCGTTTAAATTCTATTGAGACCATTTTTCCCAAACCCGAGTTTGCGTTTAGCGTCCGAACGAATCCCTGTATCATCCGAACACTCCGATTTATAAATCGGTACCCCGGCTGTTCAACCCAACGAGTTCTCCACCTCAACCTTCCAACCCGGATAAAACCTTAGGGTTTTCAGAAGATAAAAACTGGAGTAGTTAGGTAGGTAGGTACTATCATATAAGTGGTGTTTGCCAAAAGTTCTACAGAATAACACCTATACTTATTGCTGATAAATTGGTATGACCTAGCTCTCTATATAGTATTGAAACATTATCTTTTTAGCGTTAATAGATGACATAATAGTTTACAGGGTATTCAGCAGTTTTGCATTATTATTAGCATGAATGACTCGCACAAAACACTTTACGTAACATGAGAATATTATTTGACTAAAGAGAAGTCCGGGAAAGAGAGAGAAATAGAGTGGGCAGGAGAAAGCAATAAATTTTTATTTTAAAACATCCTGACATGACAAAGTAGACAGAATGAGTTAAATGACAAACCCCACCCAGGTGTTTGCAATGTACCTTTTGATAGTAATTCTCATATATTGAAGAAACTGTGTAAAAGGAAAATAAGTAGATATATGCATACTTCATGTTAGTAAGGTGTATTAGTTTATAAAATGGGTTGGTGGATGTGTCTTGTCAGTCTTGGCAGAAAGGAAATAAGCTCCGAAACCCGCACAGAGAAGGAAGGTCGATGCCACTCTGGGGGTAAGAGCATTTAGTGTACAATGTTGACGCAACTGTGAAATATGACACTTACTTTTATGGACTACACCTCTGATATTGTGGCCTCCAGTGTGCACTTGTCATTATAATTCAAGTTTAAAGAAATAAATTAATGAAAATAATTACTTTTGTACAATACCCAACTTTATTTACGATCCTAAAGCAAATTAAATAGAGATTACAAATATTTACGTTAAACATTTTCTTGCATTGAGAGAAACATTTCATCATGATCATGTATTAGTTTGTACTGAAATGAGATAATTGTAAAGAATTCTTAAGCTTGAATTTATACTGCACATTTTTGTTATTAAATATTATTACCTGTTATAACTCTATTGTATTAGATGATCATCAGAAAAGTAATTCTTGTATACAATACCGTAGTTAAAATTCTAATTGTGCAAGAACAATGGCAGATTATTGTTAATTTTCTAATTATAAACTTAGCTACTGTTTTTAGTTTCAATGCGAATGAAACTTATGTATAAAACAAGTGAGGCTTTGAGGCATTCATTCTTATATTATGAGTAATCCTTTTGTGTGGGTTTGTTAGTCAAGCGTAACAGAATATTGTGTTACAAGTCATTTTGTGCACCATACTTATTTTATCAATTATAGTTGAGACTTTGAGACACATATAAGTTCTAATGTGCAGGTAGAGACAATAATTTGATTTGGTAATGAAAATTAAGATTGTAAAAAGGTATCCCTATTTGCAATTGCAGTATTTGGAATGGTTTCGCTAGATTATATTTATATTACGGGCAATTTAGTTTTTAATTAAATATTTTCCCTTGTTTATTGACGTATCAACTTCATTATTTGATTGAATTCATAAACTTCCTCAAATCATCTGTTAACATTGAATTACACAAATAATATTATTACTTTAAAATGGAAAAGGTTATTAAAGTTACAAACTTGTTCTGATTCCGAAGGTTTTTGATTGTGAATGCGTATAGAGAATCGGGGCAGTTTAGGAAGTTTGGTGTAAAGCTGCAAGTGTGTTTACACGTGAGTTGCAGTTGTTTTCCCTATGTTTAAATGTTAGTAGAACAGCTTCATTCAACTGTCCACATGCAAAAGTATAGAATACATAAAGGAGAACATACTTGAAAGATTTTGTTTATATTACACTCTATGTCTATGTATTGTGTTCTACGTTAGTACACTACATAACATACATGACATGTACCCATTCCGTTATCTATCCTAGTTTACAAATTATTAAAAAAGTATGTGCAAGCAGTTAGTATTTTATTAAACGTAACGTGTGTACGTATCTTTATTTAGGTCAGAAGTTTCCATTGGGTTGCAAGAGTCATCCTGAATTGGAAACTCTTTTAAGTTAACAATAATTCTAACGGTTTAATTGCGTTTTGTGTTTAGTGTTCAAAATATGGATAAAATAAATACTTTTGAAATACAAGATGCTTATACGCTATATGGTCTTGGGAAACCGCATCCCCTCCTGGTTCCATCTGTAAGACCATTATTTCATAATATATCGTTTAGAATAAGAAAACTAAAATTGGTTGAATTTTATGCTATATGATGTGTGTATCAATTAAAGTAAGTAAATATGTTGTAACTGGTTGTGCAAAACTAAACACTTTGGGTTTCTTTATGTTTTTGCAGGTAGTCAATGAAATCGCTAGTTATTTGGATCTGTGCGATTTAAAGCAATTTCGTTTGGTTTGTACAACATGGGACGAAGAAGGTGTGAAATACTTTTGTCCAAAATCGCTAATAGTTTTTAATTCTACGAAGAAACTAGCCGAGTTCACATCTTTAATGTCACGGGAAAGTCGTTTATGTAATCGTTTCGAATTTGGTCCTGGGGTGTGCCTTAGCTATCACTCATACCCTGGAACTTGTCATCCTTCTGTAGAGATTTTCTTTAATGACTTTGGTACTCAAGTGAAATCTCTGTACTTAAAAAACTGTAAGTGGTACGGTCAAGATTTAGCAAACATGTTGTATACAAAGTTAGTTAATTTAGAAGAACTTGCGTTAGTTGCGGAAGTACAAGGAAAACTTTTTGTGACGGAGGATTATCAAGGGAAAATGCTTAATAATATAAAATACTTGCGACTGAATCTGCGATGGACAAGAATCATACGAAATACAGAGATGATGAAAGAACTTTTGGACAGCACTCCAAACCTTGAAGTGATTTCGTGGATAAACGTGACAGGGGATGACTCTCGTTACGACCGCAACTTCCAGTTGGATTTAGAATTGGCATATGCCGCAGCACCTCATCCAAACAGCTCAACGATTCGGGATACAGTGTACGATGTCGCAATTCATTCTAAAGATCTTCCTAGTTATAATTTAAAACGCATTGAGTGTAACATGAGACTTAATAATGAGTCAATTGTTGCTCTAACATCGAAACAATTCTCTCTACAATATTTGGACTTGACTCTTACACCTGATGTCAAAACACAATCACTCCATCATCTTCTCGTTCAATTAAGCAACACACTTTTGCATTTAAAACTGGAATTTCATCCCAGTGAAGGAGCCGAGTGTACTCCAGACTTCGAATTTCCGTGTATGAAAATACTGAAGCATTTATTTCTGTGTAGATTTCAAGGATCGTTGCGAGTTGTAAGACAGTTTTCCAAACTTTGCAGTCTGACACTGCAAGAATCAGCTTTTATTCGAATGCTGGAGAAAGATCATGAAAGTCATTTAGATAGTGAACCCGATCCTCATCTGTGTCTTCAGACACTTCAAAATGTAGCCGATTTGAGGAATTCCACACTAAATGAAAATCATGTTGTTTACCTTTCGAAACTATTCCCATCTCTACGTCGTTTCGGATTGGAAATTCGGGATAAAGAGTCTCAGTCGACTCAAGATCTTTGTTTTTCTCATTTTAAATATCTGACTGAATTTGGACATCCGTCGGAGGAAGGAATAGGAGAATTTTCTCTACCAAAGACTGAGAAAGAATGTCCAGAGTACAGTACTAAAGGGAGACTCAAGAGGCTGAATAAATTGTTTTACTAAAATAATTCCACTTGAAATTCACTCAGGAGACGTAACTCTACAATTAATAAGTGAGACACTTCCCTGCAATCGTAGAGTACTGAAAATAACGTGCATTTAATTACGTTTGCTCACACTACTAAATAGTCCCAACCATCATTTTCATTAACCCGTTATACTATATATTCAGTTGTAATTTTGTTCATAGTCAGTAAAATAATCCACATTTATCATTTAAGTCACAGAAATGAAAACTGATCTGTATGTAAGAAAAAATGTATTTGTTCATCCGTAAGTAACACGAGTATATTTATAAATCTTTTATTAAACCAAAAACACATCTTACATTTCTTACTAATGAATTTCTAACTACAAAAGTAGTTCACAACAATTTTGTAAATCCAATCATTTATGTAGCTTTATAGATTACCTATACTCAAATCCTATGTGTAGAATCAGTTTCTAATTCTTTTGTGTGGGTATGTACGTGATACATATCGTGTATTGTACTTATGTGAAGAGTACACCCTTTTTGTTTCTCTTCAGGAAGAATTAAAATTACGTATAATCCAATTACAAATTCGGACTTTCCTTAGCAATCACTAAATGTTTAATGTTATATATACTACCCATGCGATGAACACAGTCAAATTTGACAAAAATGTATACATATTATACGTACATGTTTGCGATTATTAATTTGGATGTTGTATGTAAATATTAAAAGTACATTGATACACCTATAGAACATTAATTGACTGTTTTTGCAAGTCTGCAATCATCTAGTTATTAAAAAGTACCAATTTGTGTATATAAATAGGTGTAATGTGAAACAAGTACCGTTTGCTTGGTTATGATTTATTATTATAATTTGTTTGTAATTAATGTTAAAGAAATTATAAGGTCATTAGCTCCGAGTTCCTTACTTTCATTTTTCCCACTATTGTTTGTATGTCTTTAAGTTTTCCATGAATGTTAAATTATGGGAAATAATGGGAAATTAGCTAAAGTATTGTTTGAATAAATGCAAAGATAAGGTAGCATACGTACATACAGAGCCTGCATGTGAGTTTCTAAACACGCAATCTCTATCAAATATATTGGATTTGGAAACTCTGTGTATACATATATATTGAAGAATTTACACGAACATGAAGAGCTTATCATCGTAGGAATACTTGGAATCAGTCAATCCAATGAGTATTGGATATATACACTACTTGCATGTTTCTTTACCTATCTATGTTGGTGCGAAACACGAAGGTTTGAGCTTACGAGAGAGGAAATTCAAGGGTTTAACACACCATTACTCATTCGGATGGGTACGAGCATAAAATATCATTTGCATATAGCAAAATCTTCAATAATTTATGAATAATCAAGTTTAGCCAACAAAAATATTTTCACTGTACATTATAATTGATACCTACCTAACTTAGTAAAAGTAAAAATACAATTAAGTAAGGCAGCTAGTGCCCCGTCCTTTTCAAACCAACATTTATTTGACAGTATTACTCCTATACACACCTAATTATTACTAGAGCAAATCATATGCATACATACATGTTGCATTTTTGTGCTGCTATCAATTAATTGTTGTATTACATAACTCTTCCCAAGAAGTCAACTCTTTCTTTCAGTGAATGAGACCACCACGAGTTGGTAAGTGTAACAAACATCAATTACGTGGGGACACATGTATAATATTTTATGCTTATAAGATGTGTGCCGTATTCCCAATTCTCTAATGTCTAACTGCTCTATAAAAATTAATAACCTTCACATGTAATTATGTAATACATGCATGTTTCTAAAACACACGACTACATATATTTACTTATACTAATGGGTATAGCAATATAATATATACAGTAAAACTACGACATACAACATAGCATGCCGTGCCACTTAAGTTTGTGTGTGACTTTAACTAATCTTGTTCTCATTTCTCTAGGCAAGGAGCTTCTAAAGTCGTCAATTAATGGACATTCTGTGCTGAAGGAAAATCGCCGTCGAAGGAACTGTACCAAAGCACACATGCACACAATTGTACAAACTATGACGTTCTTCTAGTCAGTCTAAAGTTTCAATTTTAGGAACATTTTTAGTCAGCTAAACCAAATTGTGGCACAAAAAGCTACAGCTACATACCTAAGCAATATACAGTATAAGTATTAACAGTATTAAATATTGTATAGCTTATCCAAAATACTATTAACTTTTACTGAATCACAATGAAGGGAAAACCGACTCCAGTTTTTTCATATGACACTCTTGTCCATGCTGTGTCTGGATCAGTGGTAATGAAACCATTAAAAAATCTTTAATCTTTAGTGACTCTGAAAGTCAAGTTATTTACACTAAATTCAATTCTGTAAACTAAAACCCGGGTTTTTATATATTCTTTTACAGGGCAGTGTAACAGCAATGTCAGCGTTTTACCCCCTGGATACAGTAAGATCTCGACTTCAATGTAAGTTAAAATCGGTTTCTATTTGGCATTATTTGATCTGTTCGTTTGTTATACAGTAAAATAATATGTGCGAAATTTTATAGTGGATGACAGTCAAGAAGCTAAAAATACTTTGGTGCTTCTAATGGAATTGGCCAAAAGAGAAGGATTGTACGATCACAACATTTAAGAAACCAAATTGATTACATGCTGATGTCTTTGTTAAAGGTTACTAAAAATTGTGCTGTGGATTTTTTTATAGCCCAACTCTCTACCGAGGTCTTCTTCCTGTTTTGGAAAGTCTTTGTGTGTCAAATTTCGTGTATTTCTACTCTTTCCACGGACTGAAGTCATACATGTCTGATAAAGTCTCGCCTTCGGCCCTTCGAGACTTATTTCTTGGTTCTGTTGCTGGAATTATAAATGTGTTGACAACTACTCCTCTTTGGGTCGTCAATACACGCATAAAGATGCAAGGAGTTCCTGGACCTAATCACGGAGTACCAAAGTATCGAGGCTTAGTTGGTAACACAAGATTGACAGATCTGTATGCAATAATATATAGTAGGTATCAATGTGTTAATGAAAATTAAAGGCAAATTCTCCATTTACAGATGGATTACTAAAAATTCACAAACGAGAAGGTTTAGGGGCGCTTTGGGCTGGAACATTGCCTTCTTTGATGCTGGTCATCAATCCTGCGATACAATTCATGTGCTACGAGTCTATCAAACGACGACTTAAGTCAAACTATGGGGATAAAGAATTTTCATCGCTGATTTACTTTATGGTAGGAGCTGTCAGTAAAACAGTTGCTACTGTGTTAACGTATCCCCTTCAAATCGTTCAAACTAAACTGAGGGTAAAATTACTTTACATTAATAATTGACATATACAGTACAGTACTTGTATAGTTAGGCACATAAAATAATCTAATTTTTCTACTAAAATTTAATTCTATGTATTTTTACTTTAGCATGGTCACAAAATGGAAGGTTTACGCCAAAATGCTTCAATGATGGAAATCATTGACGCAATAATTGCCAAGTCTGGGCTCAAAGGTCTCTTTAAAGGAATGGAATCGAAAATATTACAAACTGTGCTTACATCTGCTCTTATGTTCACCATTTATGAAAAAATCGCAGCTTTTGTGTTCCGTATCATGCGACTGAAGCATAAACAAGCAATTTAATCTTTAATGATCCTCTTTAATTTACTTGGCTGACCTTGTTGAGTCTTTCCGAACAAAAGCAAAAGCACGGACTGAAGTACAATTTGACATGAACAGTAAATATGGCAATAAAACTTCTACTGTATCTGTAATTACTTGTCTAATACATAAAATGTACAGGTAATTTTGCTTGGATGATGGATGTGACTATTCAAAAAGTACTACATTATTATTACTACTAATTACTAATTTTGTTAGATGATCAATTTTGATGTGTGTAATCACTTATTCTTGCATTTATCTTTATACCTAGACTAAATGTACCAATTTATTAATCAAGCCTGTGAGGAACTACCTAGCTATAAAAATTTTACTGATAAATTAAGTACCATCAAATTATGGCTGTGAAATAAAGTCATTTCGTCATCGTAAATACTCGTTGTTCGAAGGGAAGTCTTTATTGCGCATTACACAATTATTACTGGAAAACAGATCAGTTTCTAAAAGTTTTATCACAAGGATTTTATAAAATCTAACATAATGCATGTTGGCGAAACAATTATAATATTAACATTGTTTAAATATACGACTATAATGGTGTGATAGGTACATATTACTTGTTTATTGCTTTTCTAGAGCTTCTTATTGCTTTTCTTTCGCCTTTGTTTGAAATTGAGCACTTACTCAACGAACAAACAAATAAGTTTGCAAAAAAGAACTTACTATACAATTATATCATTAATCAGTATTTTTATAATTAATATACACTGTACATAGCAATGCGATTGTAGTGTAAGTAGAAATAATTAATACCTACTGCAAATGTTAGCTAATAAATTTCTTTACATAAATAATGTTAATTTGGAAGCAAGAGATCATCTCTAGGTTTTTTAAAACGTTTGGAGAGCACGTAGAGCACTGACGCTACAATGATTATAACTGGGATGCCCAAACCGATTAATATCACCAGTGTTACAAGCAGAGATGTACGATCTTCTGGGGGAGTGCCGAACCCAATTGAATATGACCTATAAAATAACATTACAACACATTCTATAATTTCTGCAATTGCTGGAACATGTTTGCTCAACTCCAGATTTTTTTTAATAGTACTTACCAGGAAATGTGTTTAGTTTTGGTATAATATCCATCTTGTTCTGTTCCAAAACTAATATTCATTCCTTGGATAAGAAGGCTTTCAATTTCTTTGCCGTAGAAAGACCACAAGATTGTTTGGTCAAGACCCTCAATTTTCTCTGACTCATTAGCTTTTGTTAAATCGTAGGACACAACGTCAATAGAGTCCGGTATGTCACGAACGGCAGCAGTATAGCAAATAGGTCTCCATTGCATAAATGACTGATCGTATTCATGTAATACAGGAGACCGCAGATGAAATACTTCAAATACACCTGGGCTGTATTCATCATCTAATGTTGGCACTCTCTCAACTTTCATGGTTTTATTTCCATCTTTATCAGTGTCTCCCTGAACGAATGCATAAGTTAATCCTATTCGGGGAGCTGTTGGAGATGGGAATTCACCCGTGAAATTCAGTTCAACATTGTTAAACGAGATATCTATCTGACTACTGTTTCCACTGTACATCATGTATGGGAGAAAATCGCTGTAATCGTCCGTATTCTTCATTCGAATCTGTAACAGTTAATTCATCGTTAATTTAAATCGTTTAATTTGGTTCAATGTCGAATCTATGATTTCGTGTTATATTGGTTTATAGTTGCTAGCAAAATGGTTAGGTACATTTCAAGATTTTCACGATTTACCTTAATTCCGAAATATCCTTTTTCGCCCAAACTGTAACTTATATTACGATACTTATATTCCTCCGATACGAAATTCAAGTTAATTTCATCAGAGGTTAGAATTGTTTCATTTTGTCTCTCCCATAAGAAACCATGAGTACTGTAACCATGCATTTGACTCTGATTCGCCTTGTCCATGCGGGCTCTATCGCTGGTGTCGTTATAAACCCACACCTAGAAAAAACAAACAATTAGAATACTTAATCCTTTTAGCTATTCTATATAGAAGTCATATCTCTGAAAAATGTAGCGTACAGTGAGTAAACTCCATCCGAAGGTGTAATAAGGAGTTTCTCCAGTAAAAGACACGGCTATGTCATCATCAGTGTCAGGTTTCAGGTATTGATGCCAATCAACTTTCAACGAACTGTTAAGAGGAGTACGAGCCATGAGCATTGTGGGTCGTCCAATGAGAGTCCAAACAAAATGCAAACTATCATCTTCACTGTCAGATCGTATGTGAATTAGATTTATAGTTGTCCAGTCTTTGCAATCAGGAGCAAAGTCACATCCTGGATTGATTTCTGTTGTAAACTGCAATCATGAATCATAATCATTCAAATAATTTACTTTCATCAATAAATCAACAATAAATATTACTATGAATTCATTTCACTTAACAATTCTGTGAAAGTATTACAATCAGTATAATATACTAACCTTCCGAAGATCTTTCACTTTACTGTCCTTTGCAAGTGCAGGTGAAAGGCACAAGAAAAAGACACAGGAGCACACTAATCCCAAGCCCTTCATCATTTTTGTATCCATATTTTGCTGTCAGATCAAGGCAGGGCAAAGTTAACAGGAAGTAAAGGTGAAGTGATCCGGAGACCTGAAGTGGAAACGTATTGATGTTTAGTTGTTTTTATGCAAAGTAACCAGAAGTTCTGACACAATACAACTTTGGAATAAAAACGGCACATGTACACAAAATTAAAATGCGATAATAAATAGTTACGATAAAACTATCTCTGAGTTTTTAATGAGCGAGATAGATAGCATATTTAAGTGATTCATATTATAGTGGGAGTTTCTTACGTGATGTGTTACTGCGATGTATTTTTCTTCCTGTCAGTGACTCAGAACCGTGTTACAGTCAGTTCTTCATTCTTTTAGACAGAAACAGACTAGTTATAGGTAAACTTAAAACTTCTCGTTCGAATCCAGCATACAGTATGAATGGATGTGTATGTATGTGATTTAATTTTATATTCTCTGTACTTGGACTTTGATTCCTTCCTAGTAATAAGATCAATATTTATCCACTGACTCACACAATAACATTTTTATCTGTCATTCAGCTGTGAAGATGGTGTATTTATTATTATTTATCTATGTATGTGTCAGTATAAAACGAATGTAATCAATCAAATTAACAATTTAACCTTTCCTATTGCACATACATACATATAATGTACTACAAATAAATCATATACACTAATTCTTATTTCCTAATTCCTTTAATAACACAGTAAGTAAACTTTGATTACGCGATGCTGTGTCATAAAATTGTCTTTTACCTGAGTTATATATAGATGTTCTTTAACTACACTTTTGTATATTTGCTTTTCTTAGAGCTTCAACGAATCTTGCCCTTACAAAACCAGCTTTATGAGCGTAGTATATTATACGTATTAAGCAATTAAAAAGTCAAGGCCAGTTAGCAGATACTGGGTTTAATTTCCTGTATATAGTTTAAAAACACAATAACACAAACGAATGTGTTGTTGTCTTTTGATCATGACATAATGACAAACTTTCTCTTTATAAACGACAATCTCCTGCTTTTACATTGTACCTAAATAAATACTTTTCTAACACTTGCTTTCTCTCATATTATACCTTTCATGCCATGTATGTGTGTATTGTATGTGAATTGTGTTTTTATGTAATCTCTCTGTAGCGAAAAGTGTGTTGTGTATAGACTAAACGTTAAACAAAAATACATGCACATAATATACACACGCACACGTGAAGGTGTTAGATAGGTATTGGGGTTTTAACAATATTCAATATGGTGTATGTGTGTGTGTAGTGTGTGTGGTCTGTGTATACAAATCTATTTCTTATATAAAAGTTCTACATACAGCGGTATTTCTTCAATTTGCATCAACGTGGGTGGATTGAGCAGACGGACGAGACGGATTTGTTTGGATGTTGGATGGAATTGGAAATGTTACAAGTTGAACTGGAAATCGGAGAGAGTTTTTATCATTTATAAGGTGAAAACAGTGTTTTGATAGAAAATTCTAGTGTTGTTCTTTGTATGTTTTATGGTTCAAGTTCATACTTTATACAGGTTATTATTAGTTAGTGAACGCAGTTCGCATATTTTTTCTTGCACAAAATGTTTTGTTGTAAATACATAGCTAATTGACATGAAAAACTATTCTGATTTTTTCTTTCCCTTCTAGTTGCACAATGGAAGAAGTTGAAGAAGGAGCAGTTAACCTTTTCAGAGATAAATATCCTCCAGAAATAAGAGAATGGTGGGAAAAAACACTAAAAAGTCCCAAAATGATTGTTGCTCCTATGGTTGATGTAAGTATTTCAAGTTTGTAATACATTTAATAATTAGTGCAGAAAGGACCTTTTATACGGTTCTATCATTAGTAGTAGAATAAACGAATTATAAAAAGTTGTTCATTTTTGGAATTAATTTAAAAATTGGTTTTACCTTTTAAATAGGCATCAGAGTTGGCTTGGAGGATGCTTTCCAGAAGGTAAAGGATTCAAATCTGTTTAACTAAAGTTTAATTTAGTCTAAATTGCTTGTTTAATTAAAGTAATGAAAGTTACTAAATAAGTCTTAGATGTTTTAAGTTTACAATTAACATTAACAATTAAAATTGTTTTTGTGCAGATACAAAGCAGATCTGTGTTTTACTCCCATGTTTCACAGTAAGTGTAAATAATGTAGTTTGTGCCTAGTACCTCTGCTTCTTTCAATAATACAGATTTTAAAGTTTCAAACTCATTGTCACATTGCCAGTAGGATGTAACTACAACCCTATCTGTTTAACAAATGTTTTGGACTTATTTCAGGCAGAATTTTCACAGAAGAGATTAAATACAGAACAGACAGTTTATTTAATGATGTTTGCCCTGAAGATCGACCTTTAATTGTTCAGGTAATTAAAATCCACGTTCATTTTTAAAATACACCAAAATCACTTTTATAGAAATTGTACTTTATATGCTAAAAAATTGTCATTCTATTGCAGTTTTGTGGGAACGACGCGAATGTGCTAGTAAAAGCCGCAGAAATGGCCAAGCCTTATTGTGACGGGGTAGACATAAATCTGGGTTGTCCACAAGCAATTGCAAAGAAAGGTCATTACGGAGCGTTTTTGATGGAAGAATGGGACAGAATATTTGAAATTGGTAGGATAAAATTATCTATATATTATATACAGTGGCGTATTTAGGGGGGGGCTTAGGGGGCTGAAGCCCCCCCCCAAATTTTTGGACTTTACACTAGATAAAAAC
>JAQFYB010001747.1:0-29740 GCA_034694085.1 Pogonognathellus longicornis
GACGTAATTTAATAAGTTTACAGAATTAAGATAATACTTTTACTTTGTTATGTAAGTGAGCAGTTCATAAAACAAATGCGTAGTGCATCTGCGAGCACAACGATAATCATTCACCATGAATTTACATTCACTCAGAGTCAGAGTTAAAAGCTATAACTAATTTCCATAAAGATGAATGCACTGCACTTATGCATCAAGAAGCCTGTTTTACTTACACTTTTCCAGTCTGTTCTGAATTTTACGGGATTTTTATTCTACATTATAAAGTTAACAGTACAGAAGAGAGAACTCTTGTCTTAGTGAACTCCCCTTTGCTTCTTAAATCATTTCTTGCACAGAGTGTCTAGCTCCTAGCCTTGTTCTTCTTTCGTTTCATTTTCTCATTCTCAACATCTCCGTCTGTTCCAATCTACTCAACTTTTAAATTAGTCAAGGGCAATAAAAGACTCCCTTAGCACTTCTCCAACCATTCATCGTCAACACATGGAAATGGAAAAATCTAATTTCTCTTTTTCACTCTTTTTTCGCACTCCATTTTTTCTTACTAACTAGATCTAAAAAAATTTATATCATCAAGTACTCAAGCTGGAGACACTCTCCATAAACTGAAAAGTCGCTATGGTCTGGCCGTGTGTATGAATGGCCATTATACACTACGGTAATCAGAAATCAATGCATTGGAATTAAATTGAAGTTTCATTTCCTCTCGTGTCGAATTGAGTCTAATATAGATTTAACATTATAACACACTCACTCTGTATCTCTGCAATGTATATGTGTATGTGTATAAAATATATGCATTTAGTATATCAGACTAAATATATATTTTATATGTCCCATTACATGTATATTATAGGTACACAATTAAATCAAGTCCTTTTCACGACAACTGGGAAACGGGGACTAGGAGCATTTGAGTTGAGTGTACTGATAGAAGAGTTTTGAGAGTTTGGTGCAAACAGAACAGTTATTCATTCATCCATGAAAAAACGATTTAATTTAATAGATAAAGAATGAAAGTCATGTCTTGCTTTGCTTTGGGTTCGCAAACAAGTCTTAGACATTTAGTGAAGTAAGATTATATGCCACGGCCATCCTTTTTGTGCCATGTTCGCTCAATTGGCATTGTGAGTGAATTGAGCTTCATTTTACACACTAACACACTACTGTGTACAACCGACCAACACCAACGAGAAACCAACCCCATGAAGCATAGCAGATTGAAAATCAGTTAAATTCAAGATAGAACATCTCCCAAAAGGCAGCAGAATGATAAATTGTCTGCAGAGAGTCCCATTCACTCCAACGTTCGCATTCTCATTATTTCTTCTCTCTGACAGATTCAAGATCCGATCGTGATAACACTATACACCAAATTCACTTACTTCCCAACTTTTCATTGTAGGCAATGTGTGCGCAACTTGAATTTGCAATTGCAATAAAATATGCTTTATATCAGTGAATTTTCTCAATACTAAAATCCGTGTATGCAAATTAGTCCTCATCCAACTACAAAAAGAGCACTTGATGGCCCAAGAAACAATTTCAAAATAATGGAGAATATTTTAATTTTAATTCTTACGAAAAACAATTTCAATGAAAGTTAAATAAGTAGCAGTTGAAGAATAAATTAAAAAATAAATTTGTTATTATCAAATTGGTATACCCATTTATGGTATCAATTCGCCTAGCTAGATTCAATATGGGAGCAAGCTTATAAACTATATCCCGAGAGGAGCGAGGGTTATATTAACTAGTTTACTAATGGAAAGACATTTATATATGGGCATCTGTCATCTGTTTGTCTCTACACTACATACTTACATTATACACTTATATAATACTCACAAGTTATAATTTATAACCTCATTGTCACATACTGACTGAAAACTCAATTTGCTGCTCCCAATTTTGCATAAATTTCTGTAATAACTTGCAATATATGTGTATCTTAGCTTGTTTCGGCAGAAAAGGCAAGTCGTAAATTGAAACTTGCCTACTTCATATATGGCTGACAAAATTTATTTTTGTATTTTATATTTTACACGATCTAAACATGAAATAAGCGACAAAAAAACGAGTTGTAATGTAACGCGTATCCATTGTCCGAATCGCAACGTCTTAAAAATTAGTAGTTTGAGGGTTAACACTCTGTAGTGCAAACTTGTAGTTGTAAAAATAATGCAAAATCAAAAAATGTGGCACAACTTCGTAAAATCAAGAAGAACTCGTTTTTGTATGCAAATCTTGGCATTTCTGTGGACAGATGAGTTGATAATCATTCTTAAACAAAACTTTATAGATTCACTTAGACTTGGCCGTTCATAAATGGAACTACATGCAAGTTCATACAAATATAATGCATATTAACTACTAGCGAGTCTGTTCTTAATATGTGTAAGTAGTTTTGTGTCTCTAATCATCCTTAGCGAATTTCTACAAATGCCAAGGTTAACAGGTTTCACTGTATAAATTACAAATATAATAGGTATACTATTATTCTATGCCTAACACATAGATATTAAAGAGTAGGTACAAATAAAGGAAAACATAAAGGGCTTGATAAAACCAAAGTTTTATAACTTGTAAGTAGATCTGTAAATATTTTCAGTCTCGCATTGTCTTCTTCCAAGACGAACTTTGTTTTATTGATTCAGATAAGCAAAAGTGATGGTCTGCACACGAATGATATTATTACCTACGCATTACATACATGCAGCTAAAAAATCTACTTGCTCCACAGCTCCAGTAGCAACTAGCAACTATGAAACTACAGGTGTTTCCCTTTTATATTTACCCTTATGTACAACAAAAACATTTACTCTGATTATTTCTTTATAAATGCATGAACAGGTATTATATCTGTAACAACACGCAAGCCACTATTTTAATTTCTGTCATGAAATGGAAAAAATTAACT
This sequence comes from Pogonognathellus longicornis, assembly GCA_034694085.1. Lineage (NCBI taxonomy): Eukaryota > Metazoa > Arthropoda > Collembola > Entomobryomorpha > Tomoceridae > Pogonognathellus > Pogonognathellus longicornis. Next base: position 2,921 of record JAQFYB010001747.1, read on the forward strand.
AAAACTTTGCAAGCAACATGCCTACTCTTACTTACTCTCCCGCAGGGTACCTAAATACATAGACGGACACAACACTCCAGCAACAACTAAAACTTAACTAAACCAGAAAGAATCGTTTTATTGGACGGATGAAGCATTGCCTGATGTGTGGTGAATAAAACTCGTTATTACTAAATTGCTCTCCATTTTATAATCGCCTTCTGTTGCTGCTACACTTGTCATGCAATAATTATTATTATTGGCATGTCCAAAATTTTAGCACACCTTATAAACCATCAAAACCATCTAGGGCTGATTAGCACCTCACAATACGACTTAAGAGTTAAGACTCCTATTATTACCCTACACAGTCCTTCAGTGAAGGAAGTTTTATACACGCAGAATTGAAATTGCAATTTAAAGCCACGCTTGACTAAAGTGTGTGCACAGGTAGTCAAAACTCAAAATCAACGTTGTTTGCTTTGTTTCATTGTACTTAAATGCAAATAAGTCTTAATGAATAATGCATCCAAGCAATCAACTTGAATGTCAGGCTATTTTATTTACAAAACACTTTTGGCAGTTTTGCATGTATGAATGAGTAGGTACCTACTACTGCACAAGTGCTGTCTCAAATCTCAAGTTGATTTCCTTGTAAACGCTTTTAAAAAGTCAATACACAAGTGTAAGTGGCAGGAGGTTCACGAAAGAAAAAAACAAATTTCTACTTAATTGAATTTTTCAGTTCGTACAGTTCAAAATCTTTTTATTGGTAAACAAAGCTTAATTTTCCTTAATTACAATTAAAATTAAAAATATCGCATTTTACATTACACGATTCTGGAAACAAGAATTTCTAGACATGTAGCGACATTTTATTAAAAAGGAGTCCAAATTTCGTCAGCGTAAAATTACAATTAAAATTACCTACATGCACCACAGTGTGGCAAACTCATTGCGAATTCCAAGAAATTATCGTTTGATACTATACCTACTTGGAGTGAATATAATATGAATGAAACTTGTAGGCAGTTGCTTAAGATTTGTTGAAGAATCTGACTTGGCGCTTATTGGGTGTTAAGTGCATCTTCAACTTAGCTTTCATTGTATAAGGCAGTTTGCAATTGTTAATGCAAATTTTAACAAACACACTCTTTTCCTTCATATACAAGTGAAGCGTCTATATAGCAATTTAAAATTACTGCCTACACCTTTTCTATACATGACTGAATCTTTAACTTTAGCAAACGTGCATGTATGTATATAATAATTCCTTTAGTCATTTTAATACAGGCAGCAGGAGCCAGGCAGACTTAAGCAATTTTGCTGACGGAGCTCCTTACTTGTCTATCATTCCATTCTCTTACAATGAAATGATTACAAAATGTCCTGAGGCAGTTTTGGCTGGATAAGAAATAATGGTGCAAAAACTTGATGGCATTAGACACGGAGTATGTAAGATGATCTACTTACACGTGAGCGGCATTTTTCTGAAGAGAGAGAGCATGCATCTGATAGTGTGTTTATGTTACTGGGTGCTGAATATTAAATCTGGCTGCATGAATTGGATTTTATCGTGGACTCAACAACTCACTCTAATACTTTTAAATTCTAATGCTTTGTGTGCGAAGCTTTAGTTATGTACCTCAGCAAAAATAAGATACAAAAGCACAACACTATCGCTTTTCAAATCTGAGATTAGTTACTTTAGTTTGCATATGTTAGTATATGAAATGCAGATTCAGTAATGTTGATAAAAATGTTTATCGTTTTTTAATGGTTATTACGCTTTGTGAATATCAACATCATTGTAGTAATACTTAACACATAAATAATGCTTACCTTTATTATTAATCTTGTACTTGGATATTCTCGTGTATCAAGTCTGCTGCTGATATTATGTTAATTTAGAAGGTGTACGCTGCATAATCTTCAAAGTTCTTTCTATGTGGCATTCTCGATGTTTTAAGCAGGTACTTATTAAAATATTAAGTGATTATTCTTTAGAGAAAATTCCAGAAAGACAAATTCTAACACAAAGAAATGTCATAAAAAATTGTACCTATATAGTGACTGAAAGTTTGCGTAAAATATATTACAGATCTTGTTCGTTGAGTTCACTAGCTTCTTAATACCTAATAATCATTAAATCGGTTCAAATGCTTTGGAATTTTATGGCTGAAAGTATTAATGTTACTCACATAGCGAGTACGCTAAGACACATGTTCTCAATCGTTTGTAGGAATATAATGGGCTTTCTGCTGGCTTCATGGAGGTTTGCATAAATATGAAAGATTAAATTTTAAGCCAATTCATAAGTACATAGCATAAAGTAGCACACCTTAAAACAATATTCGGATTAGGATATGTGGCTCAGAACACAATAGTACAACAGTTGCATAAGGGGAGTTTTAAGAGCTATTTGCATAAGTACCTATAACTTAATTTTGCATGAGTTTATAGCTATTTTTACCCGTTTTAATATTTCCAGTGGGTATTGCCATCTGGGTGTGTGTTCTAATTTATTCCTTTCATTTAATCATCAATCTGACCTGACGAAATGATTTCACCAGCAGGTAAAAGGCGTAATGCTCCATGTTCAGTTACACACTAGCTCCCGGGCAAGTTTTTTAATAGAAAACAGACTCGTAGTGTGTATACCTATGTATTTTGATACGCAGTACGAATACACATAGCTGATTTCATTGTATAAACTAAATTCTAAGATGAGACAACAAAACATAAGTAGGTATTGCTGTTTACGCGGGGTGTGGACACGGGGCATAATATATACATTTCATAAGGAAAATCAATTAGGGAACAGTAGAAATAATGTTAATGTATTACAGGTATTTACAAATGAAAATTTCAAGCGCTTGAAAGTTGTCATTCCTGTCATCCGGTAATTGAAGGCTTATCGCTCATGCTTGACAATGGTCTCAATCTCGCCTTTCTTTCACCACTAACGTCTTTTCCTAGACAATATGACATGAGAACACGCTCATGAATATTTATTATTTACAATTACTACCCTCAAATACACCTACCTTACGCATTATTTTCATTAATGCCTCTCATTTAGGTATATGTAATCGCAATTACATTCCATGTATAGTAAAGCTCTGAGTATGCAGTAACTTAATGTATGAATGGAACTATCTAATATGTTAATTTCTATGTTGATGTGCTTTTTAATAATTATTACATTCATTCATGTAAGCTCATCTCGAGTTTTATTTATGGAAAATATACTAACATAATGAGACACATCGTCATCATCACGCTCATTAAACCGTTTTTCATGCTTCAAAACACCCATATTTCAATTTTTGCTAGTCCAAAAAATCCATTCAAATATTCTACTTACATAGATACGTATTATACACTTCTGCGTATTTATTTAGGATGAAGGATTTTGAGTTTTGTATTCTATGTATTATGTCTGTGTTCTCTCCAGATCGAAATAAAAAGTCATGTTCACTGCAGTAATAACTTGTACTAAGTTTATAGATAGATAATTCGTAAGTTGGGTGACTCAGTCAGTGTAAGTATGTACTTCCACTTTCCATAGGTAGTGCCAATCCAATTTATACATTTCCAAGACTTTACATCCACGAATTGTCTGTAAAGTTCGAAAATCCACACTAATTGCATTGTACATTCATACATTAATGTATTATAGTGCACAAGCATGTGACTTTTACATTCGGGATAATACTGCAATGCTAACTTACGTGAGTGTATATTTTCAGTGTAACCTGACTATACACTGGTTGAATAATACATCATTGTTATACTCAAAGTTGTTGAGCATTGGATTTTCTCCGTTGTACAATTAAAGTGTGTAGCAAAATGTAGTTTGTTGCTTGTGGAGGTCTTTCGTTGAAATTATAAAAGTCACAAAACCCCTTTGGTGAAGCTTATTCTATTATTTCGTAATAATAGAAGTATATATATCGTACACAACATACAACATACCTACTTACTTGTACATCCTTCCAAACACGAAATGCACAGATTTCGTTAGTGAATTTTGAATTATACATCGTAGTCGTCTATATGAGTACAACGATGGAAATGACTGAAGTAAATATTCATATCTTCATTACAAGTATTTGCCTTTCATTTGTCGTCATTTGTTTCATTTTAAATGAACTTGAATCCTTGTGCGTGTAGACTGTGCATAGTTTTGTTCACCAGCAGTACTTGTATTCTTGTTGAACAGACGCTGAGTTTATGTGACGTGAAATTCCATAGTCATTATTATGTATGCATATAGCACACTCACAATTAACGCGCATTCGAGTCCCTGTTCACAATCTCTGACTCTTGTCGACAGTTCACTTGGAACTGTGTCACTTCCCTCTGCTTTCACATTTCAGTCTAAATACATTGTATTGTAAGCAAAGCACAATATCAGACTGGAAATGAGAAAATACATACACACAGCTCAACGTGTATTTGTGTACAGAAAATTGTTACATACTCGCATGCCCAACAGAAAATACATGCAACAAAGCCCTACAATACATATAAGACTTATATGTGTGTAAAGGAGCTAACGTTGTATAGAATTTGAAAATGTTGTGCTGCAGTGCAGCAGAATGAATATTTTGAGTCTTGTAAATTTGTTAAGCTGTGTCTGACTGACTGACTAAGTAAGATTTTTTCCATTGGTATATGAAATCATCCTAATTTGATGCTTTTCGTCTCATTCATTTTAATGAGAGCTTAACCATTGTGTTGCATTTGACTTATGTCGCTCTAAAAGCAAGATCTTGGGAATAGAGCTGCAGAAATGGGATTCTCGTTCATCTCATTGTGTTTAGTACTCTCGGTGTGAGGTGAACTGTATATACTCAAGTATGAATTACAATAGGAATACTAAAAATACTGCTACATAACCTATATACTTATATACACGACTTGAACGAAGAAATAACGGAGTGAATAATGAATGGAGACAAAGACCAATGTACAATTACAGGTAGATCGTGAGATCACTCATTATTTACGCCCCTGTCTCAAGAACGGTGACATGTTCTTTAATGCTTATTAGCTATTTATGCAGACTTATGACTACAGCCTTAATATTACACGAACAAAAATACCAACAAACACAAATTCAATTCCTACAAGTAGGTTTCGAAGGTTAGCCATCACGGTTATTATATCTATCAATTATGCATCCAGTCCCACAAGAACGCTGTCTGTCTTTAAACTTCGAGACATCAACTTAACCTACAATCTTCATTACTAGTACATGCCAGTTCTATTTACTACACTACCACAGGGACAAAATTTTTACAAGACACAATAATTACCGCCATTACCTATTCGTGTTAGCATTAAGCATGGTGTGATACAGGCACTATTGCAGTGTGCAGTTCATTGTAGAAAACACTGTAATGACTTATACTTCAAAAAATCTCACAGCATTTACTTCAAGTTGAATATATTGACAAATAGCAATTTTACTGTACTTACGCGATTGATGAAACGAAAACCAAACTCATAAAAATTCGTAATGAAATATTTACATAGATATAATACTTTTTATCAATATTATAATATAATATACATGTTCATTATGAAAATCTTTACAGACAAAAAGTGGTTTTGCATTAAAATTGAAATGCCTGAAATCGTAAAAATTGAATTACAGCGCACGATTCATTCTGCCATTAATAATTAGTAATAATTTCGATTTTTTACTCTTATTAATTACATATACCTCCTACATTTGAACACACATATTAAGAGAGTGTACCTTTTTTGTACACCAAATCTCTCCTTACGTTTGTTACTTTGACTTGATTTTTTGACTGTAAATTCCATCGCCTCAAGTTAAACTGAAATCATTTCCAACTTATATAATAGTAACTAAATCCTGATACACTCACGTATGCCAGTACTTGCACCTAACAAAGATATAATGCAATTAATCAGCTAACAGAGTAGGTTTGTATAAAACAGGCAATGCTTTTAACAACTTTTGTTATCTCTAGAGTGAAGTTGAACAAAGTTGTGGTATTTGTTGGTATCCTGGAATAATTGAATTTGAATTGCCTACCTCAACAACACTAACAACTTCAATTAAAGATAAGAAAGTGCATATACACTGCAAAAGCAATTACTTAAGACTTATTGACGCAGTACGTAATATACGTAGGTATGTGTATGAAGGAAAACACGATTACCACATCATTCAAACATAAATCTAACAAGGAATCACGATTCTTAAAGTAAAACGCTATAAATGGTACAAAGACCACCTTACTGTATAAGAATAATCTAGACAGCTCATTGATTTATGCGTCTTTAAACACTTGGACTTCGTAAGTTTATTTCTGCATGGAAAGTAACTTCCGTTCCTGCTGAGTCTTAATATTAATATATGATCCAACAATAAATCTTAATTGTTTAAACAAAATTGGAGTGAAAATCGAAGGAATGAAAGAGCAATGTCACTTACTTGGCTTATCAGCATCGGAAATATCATCAACTCCTATACAGTGGCCAAAGAGATCGTTTTTGCAGCAGATTAAGATGAAGAGGAAATAGAATTGTGTACAGATGACTCTTGTAAGAGTTTGGAGTGCAGCAGAACTATTTTTCCGCATTTGAAGACGGGATGACATTTTCATGTTGTATATTTGCAGTCGATTTATTCAGTTGGTATTATAATGTGTTGTATCATTAATGAGTGAATACACAAGTCTTGACAATTTCTTATTCGTTCCCTCACGAATAAATGATTTCTTTCAAACGATTCGATGGGTTGAATTCACAGAATTTAATACATCTGTGCAAACTTAAAAAACTTATTTTTTGCAACACGTATATAATGCATAGTTTTTCAGTTTCATTATACTGCAGTGTTGTATATGCAATTAATGTAGTTTTTGGTATTTTCCTATTAAAGTCAATGAACTAGGAGTTTTCAGCCTAAGCATTACAGAGGAGTGCTGAGAGCGAAAAAAATGTTTTCCAAAGATAGGGTGATAATTTTGACGTTGTTGAAGTACACAATGATGTGATGAAATGGTCACCTTTTACGGGAAATGGAAAAAACACGGGGTGATCTTTCAATGTCCGGGTTGTGTTTATAAAGGGATGAAAGCACATTGTCAAATACATCATCGGCTTGTAATACTTTTCCAGATCCTGAAGAACTGGCCATCCGAGAGCCTGGAATTTATAAAAAAAGAGTCATCATGAATCAGCATGAACGAAAATTCAATATTTTAGCAATCACTTTGTTTATTTAGTACCTAGGTAAGCCTCCTACAGTAGGCTTAGTGGACACTTGTATAAATATTTTAGAATGTATCCTACAGAATATTTAGAGTCCTGTACCGGAAAGCGTCAACAAGCTCTACATTTTATCGCAAATGCTTTTCTGCTCCAGAATTCTTACTCTTTTATAAACACATACCTACACACTAAAATATTCAACGTGGTCTACAGTAGCTACCTACATAGATAAAGGTTTGATTTTCCTGCACTGATCGAAAATATAGTTTGCAAAGATTGCAGCGTTACTTCAGTCGGTATATAGGTAGCTACATTTAAAATTCAATTTCAGTTCCCTTTGAGTTGGTATGTAAATTCAACCATGCATTTTGCAACCTGAGGATTTTGGCAAACTTACAACATTGCCCAAGTTCCATATTAGAAGAATGGGAACTTATATATAACAAAATATTATCGTACAGTCTCTATTACAGATACAGACTCTGTAAATCTGTATATAGTATAGGTATGTCTACAATTTACGTTTAAAAAATTAAATCTACGCAAATGTCTAATAGACATATTTTTTCCATGCAGTTCATATAAAATCAAATAAATATGCAGATGAAATTTTTAGCTCAGAGAAATGTTAAAAAATACACGGTCGGTAGTACGGAGAAAGATAAAGATAGTAGTGTGACGTAAATTTTGCATTTTATCCTTACTATTTTATTCATAAATACTACGTAAAGCTAAAGTTTCCCCGCCTACACCCACATTCTTTTCCTTGAATAAAAACGGAGGTTATAAAGCTTTAAAAACATAGCTTACATGGTAGGGTTGCGAACTTTACAGAAATAAACATAGAAAGTTGATATTTTATGTATTCGTGCGTGGAATTCCATGAACTTAAAGGAGGATATGGATGAACCACATTTCATTAGAAGGAGCCAGACCAGGTCACGATTGACAATTAGACGAGGTTAAAAAGTATGACTCTGCCACGTTATATTTTCAATGACCTATTTCAACAAAATGTTCCATGTGCTGTTCCCGGACAATTCAAGCGTGGCAGTAAATCAATAGAAAAGTTAAACACTAATGCTGATGTTCTATGCGTCGTAAGTTGTAAAACAAAGAGTAAGGATTCCATTTAAATGTGTACCACTATTAGTACACATATGGTTTCAAGTACGCTCGAATAATTGGTTTTCGGCATGTTCACGTATATGTGTGCACATGTATAATGTATTACTTGTATAGGTTTATAATATTTAGAAAGTGCTGTCAGTAGTGTAAAACGTTTTCTACTTCCCCAACCGTGAAAGCAGTTAGGTATGTGTAGTACATGTATGTAGCGAACTACACTTGATGATGGTGTATACAGTGAGTCCTTGCACCACTGTGCTCTTATTCAACCAGCTGTCATCATGCAAATGCTCATAAAATATGCAACTGTGTATATCAATAGTGGTGTTATTGTTGTGGTATTGTATCCATTATAAGAATACTACAATGTGTAATACCAGCAATGTACATTGTACAGATGCATTACATTATACTAATATTTTATTGTGCATGTAATTAATGAATTTACATTTGACATAATTTCTGTTTCAGGACAAGCATACTGTACAATGTAATTAGATTTCACTCCCTTAACATTTTGCCTTGAAAGCTTATCTATGACCTTATAAACTATCGGTCTCTCTTTGATGTGCTTTAAATAAGTACTTTTACTTAAAAATGATATTAATAATTAGTAACCTTCTCAATTCTTGATATATTGGAATTTTTACCCATATACATAACGGTAATAATTGTATACTAATATTTTTAGCCCATCTAAATAAGCAGTGCCCTAATTGTTTATTTAGATGCGTTTATTCATTCAAGCAATCAGCGTAGATTCAAAAATAATCTACCTATACAATATTTAATCAATTTCCGAGCGAGGGCTCTACTACTATATAGTTATAAGTATTATATAACTTTCTGTATTTTAATTGAAAAAACTCCACCTAATAATCTTATTTTGCTTTCAACATGTAATTTTTGTCTATCCATATGGGCATACAAGATAGTTAAGGGGGAAGAATTTAACTTATTGAAATCACCGACACAAACATTATTACTATTAAGTAGCCTACTAACTATCTTGCTATATGGGAGTGTTAGCTGAACTGCTATTAGTTATAATTTTCATCAAATTCATTTTCTAACTAAACATGCTTAAAATAAGCAATTTTCAAAGTTAATTTAAGATCAATGTTAACTTATGCGTAATGTCAGAAAGGTAATAACTTATTTATTTGATAATCTGTGTATAAAATCAGTATAAATATTCTTCATGAAAATCGTTCATGAACATTTCAATTATTTAGTTGTACCTAATAAAAGATTGAGTTGTGTTTTTAAGTCATATACAATCGCAGGTAGGTAAGTAACATGTGCTGGTTATATTATATAGACTTTGCCCTGCTTTTAACATCGTGAGTAACATAGAATTAAATGCGTAGTACATTTCTCAGATATAAAAGTTTAGGACTGAGCCAACTATTGAAATTGATATAGAAGAGATAAGTTATTGGCTTATGTTTATGTTATGTTTAGGTTTATTACTTAATATTTTAGCTTTGGCGAATGATTATTTCTTCTACTTTAAACAAATGCGTACCACCATAATGTGGTAAAAAATCCGTAGAATAAAATTTTACTCAACAAGTTTTTGGCTACTACAGTTTTGGTTTAGTGTATTGGAAAGCATAATATTTACTTTTACCTACACTATATGCCTGTATTATAGTATTGAGAAGCTTATGGGATTTATACTCCATAGACATAAACCATAATATAATATTACGTATAGTACATATTTGCGTAAGCAAATAAACACCATAAACTGCGGACAACATAAAATACAAAGACCACAAAGCATTAGTTGCAGCCTAGGCAGTAAATACAATAACAACATTATTTTATAATAACTATAAACTTCTACTTACACTTACTATAATATAATAAGTACAACTACTAAAGCTACCAAGCATAACATAACATCACACAACGAATATACTGCGTACTCATACATAATGCATTACTTCATAGCATCACTACTGACTCGACTCGCACAACAAATTCAAGCACAGCAGTGTGTATAAACTAATGGAATTGTATGCCAGATAAGTGACTGAAGGTAAAACAGTGAGTTTTGCATTGCATGTCGACTCCTGTAAATCCAATTGAGACTCCAAGCAAAACTACTACTACCAGAAACAGAGTTCCCCAAAAACACACACATATATGCACATACCCCGTATAAAATAAAATAATATAATATTGTAATAAGACCTCGTGAGGTCTAAAGCTGCCTTTCTTCTGTGTATGTACGTACATACATAGTACATCTACATTTACAACATACCAAGACTTACTGTACACATTTACTACATACTGATACATACATATATAAGGTAAGTATATTATTTCTCCGGATATTATATAGCTTCAAGGTATTTTAATGAAGGCACACGAAATACATATGGAAAAGTCCATATAGCTTTAGTTTAATATAACATAGCCGTTTTCTGTGTTAAGTAAAAGTTTCGTTTTCGCAAAGCATTGCATTAGCTGCAGACTGAAAAGGAAAGGAAAGTAAAATCTGGATCGACATGAATACAGATACACTTTGGCTTGGTCACATACATACAGAGAGAAAAAGAAAGGCTTACACTAAATAAGCACCTGATTTTACTCTATGCAGAAATAGGTACATGTAGTACATAGTAAATATAGAAGTCAGAAGTATATTGAGTTTGAGTATCACTAGAGTATATGTCAGAAGTGTATTGGAATGCTACATAATATAGAGAAATACTTACTAGACTATATGAACACGGTAAGTAAATACATTTGCCATACATAACATCCAATCGTGTGTTTACTTTGCCACTGTATATACACATGTATACATACATAGACTTAAGCATTAGGACTTTACATTGGTTGCAGCAGCGGTAAGTTTTGTGTAAGTGAGGCTTAACGACTAGAAATTTTCTTCTTTTCTCAGTCAGTCGCAGTTTAGCCTTTGCTTTACGAACGAATATGTTTTAACTTACGTGTGGTACACCACACTGCTTTACTTTTGCTCCTTACTTTACGACTCCGCACGTCTCAAATGCTTTATTACCATATGAGCTTCTGTTTTTAGGTAAACAAAAAGTTTCCTAGCAGCTTCCCCAACTTTTATTTGAATTGGCTGGCTTTCACTTTTAGTTCGCTTCAATGATGTATACTGCTGAATGTACTTTATTGTTAGTTAACCCACAAACGGGTAGGTTCATAGAATATAGAGACATCCGTCTAAACGTGGTAGGTAGGTGGCCCATTATTACTATTGTTAACGAAATCACACAATGTAGGTACGATTGTTCATTATGTGCTCCAAAGCTCAATGGCTATGTGAGTGAGATGAATGCAATTAACAATCAATGCAAAAACTTCGCAATCATTTTCCTTATGAAAACCCACGAACTCCTTTTTTATTGTACACACTCTTCACACAAATGGCAATCATATCACATACTATACCACATAAAGCTATAAACTTGTGAAAACAACACGTTTCCACTAGAGTCAATAATGTGTGAATTAAAAAGTTGTTAATATGACCTACTATAAATTATACTGAATATATTTTTGGTATAAACTTGTTTATTGTATATAAGTAATCAACTCATTTTGTATTCAAAAATAATCGTTAAATGGATGAGCATGTAAAGAAAAATGTTTAATGCGTAATTTAGAAACGAATAGCTCACATAGTTCACATAGAAAATTGCATTGATTTAACAAGGGTGTTTTTAATAATATTTTTTATGTAGTGGTAGATAGGTACTTATATACCATAAAAAATATTTACTTTACTATCAAGTTTTGAATAATGACATACAAAATGATTTTAAATACACCAAGTAGCACACAAAGGACAAGTAACACACAAATCACTATCACAATGAATGTCAGTTTCATTGAAAACATTAAAATACTTGAATTTGAACGTGAAAAAACTGTGTACAAATAAGATTTATTAATTCAAGTTAAAAAAGCATGTCTAATGTAATGATGCGCCAATTTGTACGTCTACGCAATGCCATGGAAAATCCAGTTTTCCTTGAGGGAGGCTGAACTATACACTAATGCAGGTTGACCCAGCATCGCACGCTGCACGTACATTGAAAATAGTAGAAACTATTCACAGAATACCATAACCATTGCTGCAACACTTAAACAGCTCTGTGTCGGCCTACCATTTTATTAGTAATAATATTATGTGTTGTATGAAAACACATCTACCTACATAGTATAGATATTCCACAGTAAAGGAAGTCAAAGGCATTCATGAACATTTCGAGATTCATAACATGATCACTTAAAATATATGTGTTTCTCAACTGCTGTGCCGACCCAACAGCCTTGGCGTTTGGGACACGAAACATGTAGTTACAGGAATGCAATTTGTATGAAAAATGAAATGCATCTCCAACAGCTTAACAATAAAACGTACATAATGGATCTCCACATTTCCTTCCAAACATCTTTCGCGTGCATATCGAATATATTCAAAGCTAAAGGCTGGGAGGCAATGATGTTTGCAATTTTTATTACCTATCCACTTGGAATTACAGCTACCACACAACCTATGACATTCATGATTACTATGATAATAAAATGCAAAGAATAACACAATAACAAAATCATACTCCGCTGGGCAAGGATCAAAGCAATTAGAGAAATGTAATTGCAAATTGGCATCATGTACAAGTATGTATATGTAATAGAAGAAAACTTAAACCTTTTCTGTAGGCAATCAATTCTAAATCTGCACACATATAATAGTAAAAACACTGCAACATAATATTATGCAGAGTTTTTACTCTTGGGGTTTTACAAGGTAGTATTTTACATCGTATACACTGGTGGAATAATTTTACGTTCAAATTAATGTACTTAATTGACAGTTTGAAATCACAAAAATATGCGCAAAAAAAACTAATTATGGTAATTTAATACTAATACATATAATTTACCTGCTATTTAGTATTATAATGGGAATTCATCGTGTCTTGCTTTAATAGCAACAAAACTAATAATGACAGAAAAAATGCTAAAAATGCTACAACATATGACGACTCTAAACCAATCTAAGCTTAAAAATTGAACTTTAGGTAGTTAACCTAATACTTTCAAACCTCAGTATAATGCATGAATAAAATGAGCATTTAGTAATGCTCATTTTATTTAATATTTTACTTGCGAACAGTTTGAATAATTAGGAAAGATATATGAACAAAATGACATAATGCATACAAATTCTAAGCAATAATAAAATGCATTATATTGAAAAGACCACATGAAAACACTAATACCAATATATATTAGCAATCATGCAAACCAATGAAGGAAGATACATACAATTACCTATTGAAAAATTGCAAATGCACTGAAACCGGAATTATTATTAAATATGCATTTGCAATACATAATAAAGAATGTAGGTTATACACTAGAATGAATTCGTGTTAACGGCAAGACATGAAATGAAAGTTGTAGTGCAGAGTAATGTAAGTCAAATGCAAGTCTGAGTTAAAACATAATAATTTGATGGCAATTTTTCGCCAAGTATAAAGTTAAGGTAGAACGTGTAGGAGTACCTAACAATATGTTCGTTGAATGGAATTATTTTGATAGTGAATCGATATCGGCTTAAGTATTCTTATTACTTTTACTGGAGCGACTACTACTTCTACATGCATTTTTATTCATGCATTCATACGCCTAGTCTTTTCCTTTGCCTAATAAAAGTAGCTTACACTTACATGCAAATTACGGGTTATGACCAATTTGTGCCAAGTGTAAAGAGACTCCTTTCTAATAATGTAATATCGGTTTAGCTTTCTCTTTTTGACACGCATGGCTTTTATATCAAAAGACACACAGTTTTATAATCTACGCTCATAACAAAATTGTAAAATTGTCCTGAGCTGAGTTGAACAAACCATACATTTAAGTTTTTTCCTTGTATCTCTGACCTCCATATAGTTAGGTAGTAATAAGTAAGTACGGGATGTATGTGTGTTGTAAGTACAAGTTATTTTATGATAATGCGACAATTCCTCGTCTCTCTCTCACGTAATACATGAGAGTGTTCTCTGTGTAGCAAATACTATCTAAGCTACCTTTGGCTTATAGTATTTGACTGTGGAATGAATATTTAATGATTTAGCGTTAAGAGCAGGGAGATAGTAAGAGGAGTGTGTGCATGGTGTAGCACACAGAAGAACTTGAAATCAAAGCAATAATAATGTATATCTCTTATATTATTTAACTTGTAACTTTATGACTTCATGTTTGAGTTCATTTTGGAGAATGGTCTAAAACCCTTTTAAATTCCTGGCAATTCTGTTCAGTCTCTGGCAGTTGCGAAGGTATGTGAGTTACTGCAGTTGAATGTTTGTTACAGAAAGGTAACAAGGCAGATGCATGCGAACCCTCACAAAAATACTTAGTTGTTTTCTCTTTGATCTTAAATTCTACTCTGTTTCTCTTTGAGACCTACCAAACCATGATATTAGTGACCTACTTGCACGCAGAGTACTACCAAATACAAACTACACACATTGCCTATTTTATACCGTGTTTACTCTAATACTACCCAGCAACGCTCTAAATCAAATAACTCACTCCAATGTCTCAAATAAGCTAGAAACTATTTTTGCTATTTCTGTCGAATCTTTAGCATAATATTTGGTTATGAAATTAAAACTTTTCATACTTAAACCACAAACTATATCTATAGGAATTAATTGTCTGTCTGTCCGATTTGGAAGTCCGAGTGCCATATGTGCTAGTTTGGTTCTAGTGGGTCTTAAGCAAGTTAAGTTAGAAGTTGAACAAGTCTATTACTAAATTCCGTTGTGACCTTTGACCTTAAGAGTAACTATGTCGCCACGATAACTGAGTATGCAAACTTTGCAAATATGATACTTTATATGTATGGTTTGTCGGTTCGTCTGTCAGTTGTCACACAAGACAATTACTTAATGCTGGGTATTGGCATTTTGGCATTGGTGCACTCGTATACTATGACACTATAAAGGTTGATTCCGTTTTCACATTTTCACCTTTCCTATTAAACCGTTCCAATACTAGATTACAGCCGTTTTAAAATGGTTTACATACCTATATTTTATTACACAAATGTTAATACCTCTTTAATAGGTACATTTTTCTATATTCAGCAAAGCATGAAAATATTGAGAAATGGTATAACATTTATTGAATTTCTGTAGTTTTATTAGCTGGATATAACAAATTATTAATTACAATACATTGATATTCATAGGTCAAAATTAATAAAAATATTTTATTCACATTCCTATATGTCAAGTAATGATCATTCCATCTCAAAGTATTTAACCAATAAAATTTGAATTTCGGCAAATTATTCTATTGTCTTTTAAAAAACGTTACTTATCTATATTCATGGGCAAATTAGGGAATGAATATGATTTTGATTTGCCCATAGTATGAAGTTCTGTAAATACTAATAAACCTTTAAAGTATTTACTCGTACAAGGATTGGGTTGCATTTTGACTTATGTGATTAAATATTTACCTCTGTTTTTATTTGTTATATACTTTGCGTGTAGTTTCTAGTGTGTTGGTATATAGAATAAACCCTAAAAGAACAATAGAATTTTTGAAATTCACTGTATTTTGAGAGGCAAACAACGACCTAAATCTTCTTTAGGTTGCTTTCAGGAGTAAATCAACAACTATTGTACTTACAAAAGCCAATTATAAGAAGAAAAATCAGAATTTTTCTTCTATACAATCTTTGTTCAATTACTGACCAACCTCTGATATTGAATTACAGTCCTTGTATGAAGCATTAAGTGCAGGTACCTATTTAATAACCTAGAGAGAAAACCACTGACCGTATTAGACTCTGACCGTCTGGACGTATCACAACAAAACAGTCCAAGAGTCCAACTCGTTTGCATGCAAGCAAGAAAAGTAGGGAGACACAAAAAACTGGTACGTAACCTTCAAGCTGATTTTACAAAAAATATGCATTTACATCACTACAACGAATTTATATAGGTACTCTGTAATAAGGTAAAGAAGCCGATGGCTAAATGAAGGTTGTATAAAATGTAAGTCTTTTTTCTCAGCTCCCACAGTTCCACGTTAAAAGAAATTCAAATTAATTGCGTCTTTAAATCATACTTTTGGTTGCTGAATCCTGACTGAATTAACATCAAATTTAAAAGAATGATTGCAAAATTTAAAAATTAATTGATAACAAGTATAACTTAAATTTTATATCGTCTTATTTTATTGGACAATTACTCAAAACTACAATTTTATACGACTGTATGCGTATTTCATATTTTTATCCATATTAGCAGAAATACCACGCATATAAACTGAAACTGTGTATAGATTTGGAATAATTGGCATTTTAAGTCCTTATGTATTGTAAAGACATCAGAAGATGGAAAAGGTGGTGCATTGGATTTCTGGGTGGTTGGTTTGTTGGAAATGTGCGTTTGAGTTGTTAACCAGAGAAAGTTGTTAATTCTGCACGGAATCTCTTTCACTGATCTAATTAATAGAACACAAGACCACTATGTCAGTATATATATACTGACATACATATAGTTAACTGACGCAGTGTATGGAATACAGAAGGAATTACTTTGATCATCCGTGAATTCCTTAATACTCATTACCTTTTGCTACCACTAATGTTCTTTCTGTAACTATAATACTTTAATACCTCGTAATAATGAACATTCACTAACAAAAAGATCCCAATTTAATTAACCATAGCTTAACAATGTTTTTCAAAAACAGATACATTAATGCATATAAATATTATTGATTTTTTGCGTATAGTTTAAGCTAATATTCAACAATTAATGAGTCTGATTTGGAAACATTACTAATTTTTTCAAAATAAATAAATACAAACACAGAAACAAAGTGACCTGTGTACATATTGTAGGTAAGCATATTATTATTTTTGAGTCCTGAAAGTAATGTGACGTGCAAACGAGTTGAATTTATTTCTGCAATAGAATTGCAAACAAGAATTTGCCAAATGCAGGGTAAGCTTTGCCAAGCATGTTGTAAAATTCGATTTTTGTGTACAAAAACGAGATAGCCTTATATGGAAGCATTACTATGAACACAAACAGTGCATTAAGTCGGTTGATCCGCCATCACATCTCTTTCATTCATCTCGTTCTGGTGTACTTATGCACTTATGGTAGTTTGCAGCAACTGCCGAAGTTGTATAATGTATGTAGCATTCAATGAATTTACATCCTTTCACATTTGCACACAAACACACTACAAAAACTACACATACACTTGAGGATACCTTTTAGCCCCAGTAAATTGCGTAGTCTTTACACATGCATCCACATCCATACACAAACTACTACCAGAATGAACTGTCTACCTTTCATTTCTATTTGCCTTCTTTTGTGTTCAGTGTTTGCCAAGTCGCTACTTGGTCCTATTCGCTTGCTCAGCCATTTCGAATACTTTCTCTCTATCTCGTCACAATACATACACATACACATACACCAACATCATTCAATGTGCAAAACTACACTTACAACGCAAATGTTTGCATACACATCAATTCTCTCTCTAACACACACAGTCTACTTGCAGCTACTATTTCTGCCACTGGCTTTAACTCTCTGTGTGTTGGTTATTGGTTTTTGTTGGCTGGCTTTTGTGTCAAGAGGTAAACAAAAGCCGTGTTCGATCTGCTTTATACCATTATGCATTCGATTGTACTATTATGTGTGCTAAGCCACTTTATTCACCAGAATATGATTAAATGTACGAATACATACTAGGGATATATACCAAATTAACGTATTACAATCCTCTAAAACATGGCTTTATACTGTGTATTTATAATACATGGGAAAATGGGCCAAGACAATTCTATACACCATACTATTTAGTTCAAACACAAAGTGTTGATCGTTTAGGTACCAGCATACAATATTATGTGCTTTTAAAGGAAAATGCTTACTTTACATCACGACTGACAGTTTCACTCCACTACTATGAAATGAAATTGAAATAAGGAGTTAAAATATACAAACACACACACAGGCAAAAGGGGTCAAAGATCAAATAGAAAGCTGTATAAGTGCTCGGTCGGAGTAGACACACTCAGAATTCATTGCAATATATTTTATGACTCGTATGCAATTTCTAGTGAATATGTAAATAATGCTACAAGTAGGCATTATAGGTATATGCAGTGTATAAGAAGTATATATGGTATTGTTTGTAGTGTGTGTATGTACAATACATAATATTGGAAAAATGTTATTGCTAGTTTGTATAGACATAAACGAGGGACGAGGAAAGCCAATATTCGACATAAAGTTTAAGATATTGTTGTTGTAGTGGGTGCGTGTGTTCTAGCACTCGTTTATTTAGCTTTTAGCTCTTCCTAACGCTCACTGCCTCTTCCATCGCTTTTATTGCATTCTTCAGTTTTCCAAAACAAGTGAAAGCGAAAGAAAGGCTTCTGAATGGTCGAATACCACTTTGCAAAGTTTATTTTACTCAAACAGCTTACTCGTGGTGAATTGTTTGCATTTTAGGCGTCTCAAAATTCTAACCTTGATGGTGGAACTCAAATTTTTAAATGCACATACTACTACAATACTATACCTAACTACTAGTTGTGTATACCTGTGAGTAATATTTTCCGGAATAGTTCTATTTAATGTGTATTTGTAGTTCTTGGAGCTATCCCGTGCATGCAATGGTGCAAAAGTTAACTTGAGACTCGCATCTGCCCCATGTTTACTTATTATAGTCATAAAAATAATATAGGGCTCTGCTAATTGATTAAGTACACGGGTGGGTCTCATTTCTGGGACAATAAACCAACAAGACTTGTGTTAGTATTATAGTAGAACTAACTTGCATTTACGTGTTATTCTATACAGACCTATACAAACCAAAATCCAATCAGCCAAAAAACTTGCCATTATTCTTTTCAAAGCATCCAACTCTGCATGAGAGCATCAATTTGAAAAAAATGGCAAGGAAATAATATTTTATCGTTAAAGAATTCACTTTGCTGACACAAATTACTACACTCACACAATACGCATACGTACCTATATAACTAATCCAATAACTCAGTTGCAATGACAGATGCATTGATTTTATAGTCAGGTCTACCACATTATGCTCTCATTCTCATTAAATGATGAATTGACATCGACACATTCTTCATGCATTTCTAGTGGAACTAATGATAATTCATTAAAAAAATCTATTTTCTCCTGTGTATAAATATACTACTAGCACCAGCATGGCAAAGATACAGTCGGAAGCATTAATAATGTGGCATTTAATTTGTGTTACCCATTTGGCCATATGAATTTTAAATAGCCTTACTTTACTTTTATCTCTACAATTAGCCCATTTGCCTCCTGTCTCACTCATACATATACATAGCAGTTTTATACAAACTCAGCGAAAATTAGACTTATCTAATACATGAGAGATGAGACGTCACATCATTCAATTAGGCTGCAAGAGGCTAGCTTGATTGCGTTAACAATAGAAAACCGTAACTACTACATTTCCACACACACACATACACTCATATTACAAATATACAATAGAGTGTGTATAGTATAGGTGCATTGTATCTAAACTAGCGTCGAAAGCCCAATTATTTAAATTAGGACTGCTTTACATGTCAGCATCGGTTCACCGAGAAGTTCTAATTTATTACATCACATTACACTTCACGAGGTGCAATACAATCTCAACAAGCAAAGTATTTCAACGCTGAGTAGACATAAAGTTGCGTGTATTGTGTTGTGTGTATGTTGTGTGACTAGTTGAAAGGATGATGATATGATGATAGTTAGCATTAGCAACATTAAATACATTTATACTTATACATGTACCTATACCCTGTATCTATATTTTCACAGGAATACTACGTAGGTATATGTACGTCAGCATACATAGGTGAAACTGTATATTATGTATAGTTGGACGCATACTACTTAAGTAGCAGGAGAAGTGTGAGTCTTTCCTGACTGATATTAAATTGTTACTAGTTTGTTACTAGAAGAGTTGAGTGGAGCACAGTGTGTCGGGTGATACGGTTTAGCTTTTAGGTGATGATAAGTCGATAAATTCGCACGTTCACCCTTCAACATGTAACGTTAAGTTGGCTGGCACTCCTTTATGCTTTGTCGAGTCATTCCAATCTGTCTGCACGCCTGATGGGTAGTTGTTACTTACACTTAACAATGTCTCTTTCGTGTAACACCAAAAAAACTACTTAGCCCTGGCTCTCCGTCTCATTCTACAGTAATATCCACACTTTGCCTTCATTTCGTCTTCTTTACCTTGTTCCTTACTCTATTTTGCAAGACATACCTAACTAGAAGCATATTATTATGAAGTAGTACTATATGTGTAGTGTGTAGTATCGTTTATAGAGAGGGCTAGTTAGCTCAAACTCATCTGACTTCACTTAAATCCAATGCAATGATAATAATGATGATATGTGAATACAAGCGTGAATGAGGGTCTTATTATGATGATTATGGCTATGATTATGGTGAAAAGTGAAGGAGACGGGGGAGAGATGATTATGATGAGATGATGATAAAGGATGAACACACAACCCAATGATGAACAGTTTCACCAAGATGGTTTGTATATCAAATCAACATATTGTATATAGAAACTCCTTTATACTAAAGCAAAGTGCTAGTAGCCATGTAGTAAGTGTATGATTTGTATGGGTATAATATAGGAGGAGTATGGTTGTTTGTGGGCTTAACTCGATCGCAAGTCTCAATAATGCTATAAGAGTGAAACGATTTGCTGTTTGTGTTTATGAGGGTGCTTCTGCCTTTGAATCTTACCAATTTTCCTGTGATGCCTCTTTGAATCATAATATTACCAAGTAAAAAGCTAGTTATACATTACTTTGCTTAGCTCTAGATTGTATGTCTGGATTGTGTATACTAGACATATTACGCAGAAGAAAAGTAGCAGTTGAGAGATCATTACATTTCAATGTTCTTTTTAGTTGCGCATATCTCTGCATCATTTATTTCTTTGCGTGGGGATGAAATCTCATACTACTGGGTGTAAGTATACACATAAACAACGTGATGAAAAGTCATGTGGAATAAATGGGATCTTGTGCCTGTTCTTTATAAAAACAATATAGTGCATAGTGTGCTTATTATTACACTACCTGTGTTATGTACGATTGAAGAGATTGATGTAATGTATAAGTAAATGCAGTTTGAATTCAATTCAATTACTGTAATACATACGCCTACAAAGTTGAAAACATTGGCTTTGATATTGTATCTCTTTTTATCTGATACTGGGGCTATGTATTTAAGTAGGTAGTCATGTATAGGTATGTAGATGTACCTACCTACCAAATTTTGTTAAGTATAGAAGGAAATGGAAGTAGGTAAGTTACTTGTGTTGTGTGTATTATTGTTAGTGAAAAAAATGGTAAAACAAGAAACGAATTGATTCAATTGGATTTAGTAGTTGGTTGAAGAATGATTGTATGATGTTGTACATGTGTAAGTTTGTATATGCCTCTGTTTCTCAGTCATAACAGCACAAGTTCCCTGCTGAGAATGTAATGAGAGCAATATTTCCTTTTGGTGCCCCTGTGCTGTGCTTCATGTTTGGTATCATTGAATTGGCCACGCTACAATTGGTATTGGCTTCCACAGAGGACTTTCTAAATATAGAACTTAGTGTATTTTTATGATACAGTATACCTCTATTATCAAAGAGTGAGTGATATACATACGATTGCTCATAATAAAATAATAAACTGGTTATTATTATGAATTATTGCTATATTACTACTACATTGTATATGTACATATCATGTGTTACACTTACCAGAAATTGTTGGGATTAAAGTAAGTTGGGTTTCCTTCCTCTTAGTCTCCTCACCGGATTTCCATGTTTATCAATAGATATGTCCTTTTAGACTCTGAGTTCATTTATGTGCTGTGTATACGAAGAACACTATACTTGCACAAGGAATAGACGGTATGTTACGGAGACTCATGTAATAATGTTATTAATATCCACTTTCACAAAGTCTTCAGATTTTTTCCCTTTTTCTTGGTTTTGTATAGCGAAATAGTTAGTGTGTTGAAAGAAGCTCACCAGTTTTCAAACCATTCCCCTAAATCATACTTATACACAGATTTAATACTGGTCCACACACTTTTCTTCTGGAAATACTTTTATATAGTACTTATTACAGAATTGTTGGAAAAGTTCCTTGTGTGCACGCAGTAATCTGAAAAGTTTCTACAGTAAGGTATTTAAGGTAGAAAACATTGATTGCACAATACCCCGTGTCTGTCTGTGGTGGTGGTATGTTATAAGTATGTGGCAATAATGCGGAATTGCTTCTTGTAAGAAAAAATCCAAAGTCTGCCAAATAAATACGGCAATCTGTTCTATTATGTGCTATTGTATTGAGTCAGCGAAATGATTACGAGCTTGGAAATTCTTGAATTTGTTTGATGTTGATGATATTGCACCAACAGGATATTGTTTAAAGATATGAGTAGATATATGTCTACATAAAATCAAGGAAAATGCTTCTCAAATTAATTTCTATGTGTGTTTCACCACATTATGAAACAAAATCAAAGATGTAAGTATAATACAGGCATCAGTAGGTATAATATGTTTCACGAGATATTACACATTCTCCGAAGGTAAGTCTCAGTCGAGCTATGGCTCACCTTTTGATATGATTTCAGTTTTCTGTAGTTGATTTTAAGTGCCAGCGGCTTTAATGTAGTGTAAGTA
Organism: Pogonognathellus longicornis; assembly: GCA_034694085.1. Classification (NCBI taxonomy): domain Eukaryota; kingdom Metazoa; phylum Arthropoda; class Collembola; order Entomobryomorpha; family Tomoceridae; genus Pogonognathellus; species Pogonognathellus longicornis. The sequence continues at coordinate 26,090 of JAQFYB010001747.1, forward strand.
TAATGTGCACCTACTAGTAGGTAGTACACTAAGCCAAAATCGTCCTTTCAACTTTCCCAAGGTGCTATATATTACTACAATCCTTGTATCTCTCTACCCATGCACCCGGATATAGCAAAATAGAGTGATTTGAGATTAGTTGCAATGATCCACTACTATAGAAGTATGTGTTCTCTTTTATAACACAGTAGCAAAGAGTCCAACTCCAACAGCCAGATGAATGAGTGAGCTTACGGGCAAATTCTGTTGTTTCTCAGCAAAAACCAGATATATACTTTGTACATACAATATAATATGGCTTGTCCACACACTTGCTCCTTGTCTTCTTTACTATATTTTAGTGTACTGTAGCTTCATATTGCAATACTAGCAGTAGCTGAAAGTTTTAACTCATTTTCAGTGCCAACAGAATATACAGGCACCTTATATCAACTTGTACCCCAACTTGAAAACACACAAGAAGTACAACTACCTACTATTGTGTAAGTAGAGAATAACCCACAGAGTTAGAGAATAGGTTAAGTTATTACGTGTCTGAATGTTATACTAATACTAAATTCTCGAGTGATATTATTACAAGAATGTTCAATCTCTTTTCACACTCTCCACTTGACTACAGTACAATGAGATGACGATGAAGACACGAGAACTAAAGGAGTAGTTGTTTTGGTAGTGTTTCTTGTAAGAGTCGTCTAGTGCTGGATGAAATAAGTTCTTGTTGGATGCTGACATGTCACATCTACATGTAGATTTATGCACTAGAAGCGTCTTAGCTCACAGTTCCCGATTATTTTATACGCATACAACAAAGCTATGCGACTGTGGGGTGTGGAGTATTTGTCTGTGTCCTGCTTCCTTGTTTGCATTGCACATATTATTGTCTTGTGTTAAATTGCACTTGTTATGTATTCACTCGTGTAGTATAGTCTTGTCGTATGTTTAAGTCAGGAGGAAGAATTTGGCGATATGTTTCATCCAGCCCCAACAACCATCTCGCGAGTTATAAATCCTGGTTGAGAGTGACTCCGGAGGAGAATGCGGTGCTATGCTGCATAGCAAAACCACATGAAGTTGATTTGATTGTTTCTCAACTCACAATGATCATAACACAAACCAGAAGCTGCAAATCTAAAACATAGAGCCAGAGAGAGAGAGACGAAACGAAATGACTTGCCAAATTCCAAACCAATGCAATTCACTACAACAGTCACTCTTATAGAAGAGTAAATAGTGTGCTGCTGCAATAATCCTGCAGTGTAATGTAATAAATGCAAAATTAAGTAGTAATTCTCATCTGCTATGAACACATCATTGCTACAGTGTGTGCAAGTGTAGAGTTAGAGACACGAACAATGTTGTAGGATGAGTAAACGTTAGGAAACCACGGCTGTAATAATATTTTGATGTGGTGCTGTGGTTTGTGCCGTTGTTTATGTAATTCTTCAAATCCCCCCACAAACAACACAGTTTTATTCACCGAGACTTGATTTTTCTTTCCACACACAACAAAAACAAAAACACTTTAGTGCGTAAGATCTAAAAGGCTATTTAATGAGATAACGTGTAGAGTACGTCATTTATTTAAGTACGTATGAAGTGAGTAGGTTGTAGGTACCTATAGAAATATTAGTACAATTCTCTCACATTTTTTATATTATCAGCACACATATCATACTTTGTAGATGCAGACGTATCTTATCTCAACTAGAGTTAAGATCAACTTTTTCCACAACTTTTTTCTGCTTTTGCTTACGTTCATCCCGTGTTATGTTTTGTTTATGAGCAACTAATTAAACTAACTACTTCAGACAATATGTGGGGTCTTCTGTTTAGTTGTAGTACAAGTAGCACACTGAGACAGTCACGTTTGTTCCGTGTATGTAAAAGTACCTACACCAAAAATTTTATCAGAAGTTATGTAAGTAGTAAGTGCAGGAATCAACTCACTTCTGTTCGGTTACGCTAAAGACACGTAATGTATATTTAAGTACGTCTGAAATATCAGGTTTTGTTCCAGTCAACTAATATTACGTTTGAAACGCATCTATTAAAAAAGTAGCTTAAGTTGTAGCTCTGATCTGGAAAAGACGAGTTATTTCAACTGGACTGAAAGTTAAGTGGGACCGGAGAGATTGTTTTTACTTAGAAAGTATGCTATGAGATTGTAAAACTGTCTAAATATTTTAAAATCCTCAAGAAAAGTAAAGATGCACTTTTCGCAAGTTCTTTCAATTACAATTACATACTTCTTCAACAATAAGTAGACACACGTATACAAACACTCAAAACAAAAATGTATTTGTAAAATCTTTGCGAGTCTCCTTTAACTGAGTTCCTCGTTTGCTAATTCGGTGTCGTATATAGCAGTGTGTGATTGTGAGTGTATGAATGTTGAACGATGACTTGGCTAGTGCTCCTTCGCGAATAACATTTCACCGTCAACTCTTCAGGGGAACTGCTCCAGAGCTTTGGTCGAACCTGTAGTTTTGTGCTTGCTGTGTGCGTTCTCGCCCTACAACAGAATACACACACTCTCTTTACTTGAATGCGACTTGACTAGTATTCTGCTCAGAGTTGAAAACTAAGGTTGCCTTCATGGTCCTAGCCATAGCCCCTGCCTGTATTGTATGTATGTACCTATGAAAACCCACTCTACACTTCTTCCACGTTATATTTCTACTCTCACTACATACAGACGACTTACTTGTATGTGTGTATTGCTATGCTTGAAACTTAAAGGTATACCTACACTCATTCCTTCAACTCTCCAGTATTTTAGCAGTAGTGGTCTCAATGCAACTACAACCACTGCTGCTACCATCTCCCTATACAAATACTAATGCACTACTACTACTCATACTATACTGTGATGTGATGTCTAGTTTACTAGCTACGAATGAAATGTCTTTAATGTAGCTCTTGGAGAAGTCGTAGTGCGGGTACGATCGCATTTTGTATTTCTGTAGAAGAACAAGTGTAGTAGTTGCAAGTTGCAGGTAGTTAGTAAAGAGACGAGTTAGAGAATTGAAGCTGTTTTCGTATAGAAATGCCTTAACTCGAATCGTCTGTATCTCTCTCTCTCTCTCATTCTGTTTTTGGCCCTCGTCTTCTTGCCTGGATATGCCGTGAGAGACTCTCTTTGTACAGTCAACAACCGTACGTGACTACATTATTAGGCAGAGGTGCTATGTTCGGATTAAGGTAGTTTGAGACCGAGTATTGTTGTTGTGCTGGCTGTGTATAATGTTGTGTGATGTGATGTAGTTAGCAAGAGGTACAAAAGGCAAAAAGCAAGAAGAGCACTGTATGGCGGTGCCGGCGGTAATGTAGTAAGTAGTATGTAACTATGTAAGTGTACAATACACATTTTGGTGCATTTCTTTTGGTTGTACAAATACGAAGAGAAACATGTATTTTATGAACGCCAGATTGAAGAGGAATTCTCTTGTACTATTGTAGTAGGAAGGCATACATCGATATTTGACTAATGTGGTTTATAATGCAATGTAATGATAATGGCCACCCAGAGGTATTGTATTATTTGATGTGGTAGTGGTGTGAATGCCGTAATGATTGTTTTGTTTCACATGTTTGTCCTAGTTCTATCAATCTCAACCTACCTACCGAAACTCAAATGAAAATAATGGATTC
>JAQFYB010001748.1:0-29733 GCA_034694085.1 Pogonognathellus longicornis
CACAATATTGACTATATTTTACTCAATGTTGAGTAAAAAAGCTATAACTGGTAAACTTTACACAACGTTGTAAATTCGGCTTTTTCGACAACCCGATTGTGTGAAAAATACTCTTATTAAGTGTCGATTTTGTCCAACGTTGTGTAAATTGCATATTCTACAACTGGTTGTGAACTTCATTTTTTGCTGTGTGGTGGTAAGGCATGGTGGGGCCTTCTCTCACAACCAACAAGGCCAGGTCACATTTTCTAAAATGACATGTGTGTGACAACTGAGGAAAAGGAGACATCCATCCATCCCCTATGAACATTACATCCTCATATATTTACATAGTATTATTATTAGTATTATATCCCTTCACTTACTCCAGTCTCTATTTAAGTACCCGCAATATAAATCATAGCATAATTATAGTATCTCTACTTATTATAAAAATAAATACTACCCCAACAAAACTATTAGGCTAAACTGCTTAAACTTAAACTTTCCATTTAATAAATGCAAAAGCCTATTATAATGAATATGCCTCTGTACACATTAGTATTGAATTCGTAGAATTAAAATTAGCATTAACAATGGGAGTAGTAATAACATAATAAGAATATATTCATGCAAGCACACCACAGTGTTATTTGTACATTGGACATTTATTTGTGTTTCATTCTAAATGGTACCTACACAACTCGTAATACAGGCTGCTCTTGTCTTGTCTGTATAAGTGATGTTGATGTTATTTACGATATAGTAATACAAACTCGGTTATCCCTTGTCAATACAATAGCTATGATAAATCTTTCAAAGCACACAGACTACCAGCAGAAAAGTGTTATACAGCCATTGTAAATATTGTAAACTGCTACTCTTATGGCATCATAAGTGTTACTGAAAATTGATAAACAATAAAGCTACAACAAACACAGATAACATACTAACACGTAAAAAAACGCTCATCATCATCATCAGCCTAACTAATATTGTATTATCTGTACAGCTAGACACTTTTACTTGCATGTAGTATCTGTACATCGTAACTATACACTAGCTATTATAAATTCAAGTGTCTGTTTATGTCATGCCAATGCAATGGTAAAATGAAAAGGATTATATGATAAGTTTTATTATACAATAACACGGGAGGCAAATTCTAAGTACAGTATACGTATGAAAAAGGATATTATTACAATGTACTGCAGTTATAACATGTCCTCACATACAAAACGAGGATGAGAGAGCCAGAGCAGGTGAGGATTATATTTGTACATTGTAGCTATTGACACACCAAAGAGTTGCTATACTTAGCATTGTGTGTATTAGTAGTTCTAGTAGATGGCTATTATTATTGGTAATGAAGTGCAAGTGTCAGTGATGGGTTTTGTGGTCAACCTCAGCTCTGTAGTTAAGTTACCTTTCCATTAGACGACGACGACAACCAAACGATGGTCTTATTACTATTTCTATTACATACTAGGGTGGTTACCACTTTTAGTTTACTAGCAGTTTATTGTAACTAAACTATTATGCATCGATATATTATTACACTCATGTCATGTTTAAGTAGTTTATACAGTAAGTAAAATACTAATACTATGAAATAAGTCTTGTATGTACTCCTACAGTATGTAATGTTATACAACTATATCTTTGTATTGCTATATAATTGTGGGGCTACTTTAATATGTTGTGATGGTTAGGTCTTCTTCGTCTTGTTCTTTTTCTCTCTGAACGTCGTCATCAGCCTTGCTTATTGCCTGTTCTGCTCTGTGTGGTATAGCTGTAACGATAATAGGTTGAAAACTACTACTACATACATTATAACTAGACGTAATAGCAATGTGTTTGTTTCATATGATTATATTTTACCTTTAGTTGGAGTGTACACGTAGTATTTTGTGAGCAATGTTTCTGTGTCATGCTCTTGCGTCCTGTCCTGCTCAGGTCCTCTTAAGTGAAGAGTGACGTGGCAACCTTTTGCTATGTGCTCTTGTACTGTATAGGACCTCATAATATTGTAGTAGGAACAGAGTGATGTGATATTATAACATGAGTTGAGTTGACGTGCGTTCGGCAATAGCAATAGTATTTAATGGGAGGTGGTAGCAACTCGTATATCTTTTACATTACACGCATAACATCTAACATTTATACATACATATATTTATAATAATATTATATTATGTTACACTGTGTGTATAGAGTAACTAAGTGTTTGTGCATTCGCTGTGCTTGTGTGTAGATATATAGTTACTGGCTATGTGTTACTATATATTTGTAGAAGATACACAATAATACAAAATACAAGCGAAGCCGACTTATATTTAACGTAACATCGTTGTTGCTGTCGTTGTTGACGATCTCTCTCCATACGTAACTAACAATGATGCAAAGGAGTCTTGAGTTCAGTCTACCTATTCAGTATTCACTAAATGTGTAGGTATATGTGTATGGTGGTGGTGGTGGAGGATATAGTGATACATGTATAGAGATAATATTACTTGTAGTAAAAGAAAGACAGACTCACTTTTCGTTTTTTACATGATGTATGTGGGGAGTTGTGAGTTGAGTCAAGTTGGATCATGCTTCGTCATTGTTGCCCTTCTGAGGACTTGTACATAATATAATATAACACAATAATATGATGAGAGACGAGACGGGAAAGACAAGTACGATGATGAGTAGTAGTGTAGTATGCATGTACGGAGGTATATTTTATTAAGAGGTAGATAGACATACTACGCATTGCACTCAATGATAATATAATAGTGTATAACATTAACATTAGTAAACTAAGAAAGCATTCAAAGACTGAACTCGACTCGAGAAGATGATGATGGGCTCTGTGTCCTTCTTTCATGTAATCTGTGTATTACAATTCTCGTTGGAAATTAACGTGGTGGTAGTTTTTTAGAGCCTCATGCTCCAACTCCGCTTTCCCCAATTTTTTCATCTTCATCTTCTTAAATAAGTAAGTAAAGAGATATTACTCTTCGTATTTTAAGTATGTGCGGTGTATTATATATAGTAAATAAATGTAGCCGAGCCTTTAGTTAGAGTAGAGTAGTGTATGTAGTAGTAGTAGATTATTTGATATTAAGTTGGTTGGTCCTGTGTTAAAAGCAAAGCTCAGAACGACCCTTCTCATCACATCATCATAGTCATCCTCATCATCATCACCACCATCAACATCGTCATCATGACAAAAGAAATCGTCGAGGAATGATCAACCATGTCTATGTCTCCAGCAAGCCAACAAAGCAAAGCCAAAGCCAAACCAAACGAATGCTCCAATAGACTTGACTAACCTTGACTTGACTTGGCTCAAGCTCGACAAACGAACATAGTTATACAGATATATTTGGTAGATTATACGCATTCATCTTGTTTTCCGTCTGTTTATTCTATTGCACGTTGTTGTTCGGCTTGCTCGCTCCTAATTTCTCAGTTGAATGCAGGCAAGACCATACCATGCTTGGTCAAACCAACAACAACAGCCAAAGAAACAAACTTAATTCCAAATCAACCTTTAGAGCTACTCAAGCTAAATATCGCCGTACAAACAAATGAAGAAGGAACGAGCACACCGTCGTCGTCATTCATGCCATATACTCGAGAGCAGATTATATCAACATAAAAATTATACAGAAAGCTCCTAAAGGAAATAAATTAGCATTGTCTATTGTCTCGACTTGCAGGAGTCGAGTCAAATGTGTTTTGCTTTTCTTTTTCACTCGGCTAAATATTATTAGTGAGCAAGTCAAACTACTACTACAATTACAAACATACATATCTATATAGTGCCATGTACAGCCGGCTTTCTTATTGCAAATCTATGAGCAATCAACAACACAAGCCAGATGCAAACAAAAGTAAACTCAGCCATACCACAAGGTAGACAAGTCAAAGTAAGTAAGTAAGTAATAACTTGGCTGGCTAAGGTAACTTCCAGGTAAGAGTGAGACTCACCGTGTGTGTCTGTTTCTGTGTACATAGTGTACTTATTAGGTAGATTCAGCATAATAAATTGGGCAATACTGTTTACTTGTTATAATAAGATATATTATACTATGTTGTGTGTGCACAGTAGTAGTACTCTAGTACTAGTACAGAGTTGGTGGTGGTGGTGAAGGAAGTGTTGTGTAGTATTATGCAGTGAGTGTGTGTGTGAAATAATCGCTATATTAGTAAGTAAGTATTTTAGTTCTTAGCAAGTAGTAAAAGGTATATGAATGAAATTGAAAACAACTTTGGTTTCGGGAGGAAAACTGTTGTAATAATAAGGTATGGCATTTTACTAGTTGGATTTTGCATTGCGTGCTAAAGTTGAGAAAAAGGCAAAGGAAAAAGATTCGCAATAAATGTAGTGTCAGTCAGTCCTCCTGTTAATTGAAGATGAGTATACTTATTACACATACCGTCAGGTAGGAGAAGCATGCAGGAGGATTCATTTGTGTCTGTGTACCTGTGCCAGAATGAGCTATGTGAAATACATTAGAGGTAGCACATAATATATAATACATATAATAAAGCTTGTAGGTACATGAAGTAATAATAGTATTATATGGTAGTTCTGTAGTAAGATAGATAGTGTAAAGGATGCTATGTATTAAGTAAGGTAATGTCCATTGAAGTGCATTGGAGAGAAGGAAATGGAATAAGTTTAGTCAAAGTTGAGTTAAATCAAGTGGCTTGGAAAGAAATGGATTTAGAGGGCCATCAAACTGAAATGGTGGTGGTTTCAATAATTAGAAGGAATTCAATCCGTTCCGTTGGGTTTGCGTTTGAGTTTGAGTCATAGTTTACGTATGTATGTATACACACACTACACAGACACAGCAAAGGAAGATAAGATGAGTCGAGATGAAATGAGATGAAATGGGAATAGGTTAAAAGGTAAAGTACCGTTTTTGTGGAATTTTTCAAAGAATAGAATCAAAGGTGATTTCGTTTGGTTAAGAATAGAATGGGAAGAGCATCTATGTGAGGCAGGCAGGGCTGTTGATATAATGTAATGTGATGAGAGGCCATTGAGCTGAATGGGATGGAAAAGGAATGTGATGATAGAGTTAAGGTGAGTGGAATGGAAAGGAATTTGTCGGAGGTCGGATGGATGGATAGGACACGATATAGAATATTCCCACTAGAGAATTGAAAATTCTACTACAACTCACACATACACACGGAGAACAGTGCAAGAGAACATTGAGCGTGTAAGAAGGAAAAAGAAATGAAAGTATCTGGACAAAGATCTATCTCGAGGATTTTCTATATATCCTTATGTGGTTGCTTTAGTTGTAGTTTTGGTGCTGAGGCTTTTTGGTCGTTTCAGAATGAGAGCGATTGCTGCTACTCTGAAAACTCTAAAGTAATGCATGTGTATGTGTATATGTGTTAAGGTATCGAGTGTAAAAGGATAAGCTACAAATGTATGTGGTGTAAACGTAAACTGGAGAGGAAAGGATGCCAAAGAGCCCGAAGGAGCAGGTTCATGTGATGTGAGACTATCAGGCCAGGCGTACGCACCGGATTGATTTATAGCTTTTCACTTAGATTTATGATATAGTATTCCTTTCACATTTGCATTTTTCTCGCGTGTGTTACGTAGTACGGACCTTCGTACATACTCAACTAATGTAATGTAGTGCACTGTTGTTGTATATGGAATACAATGGTTGCACATACATACATACAATATACCTATTATATTTTATACAGGCATTTACTACAGTGGAGTATGCATAAATGTATGTATTTATTTGTATATGTTGCTCCTATGTGTAAAATGTGTGGAGAGAGACTCATTTCATGTGAGCTTCCATCACTTATGCTTTTCACTCGTCGTCGTTCATTTCATAATAACGTAAGAAAATAACGTATGTGAACGTAACGTAATTTACTATGTAACAGCACAAAGGTAGCTTGTGCTTGTTTCGTTCTCTCTCTCTCTCTATAATTTGCTCTTTTGGACTTTGTTGGGTTATTAGAGCACCTGTGCTGCTTGCATGCATTTATAGAATGTACATACGTGTATGTATAAATTCATACACCACACGGTAAGGAGCTACTAGCTATATAATATTATAACAACTTTAGTAGTAAACTATTTGCCCATGCTCAATAGAAACAAGAATACATAGCTACATAGCATTCAACAGAAAAGACCAATCTGATGCAGGAGTTTTATATACCTACGTATATACGTAAGTATATGAGTATGTACCTATGTGTTCACATACACACAAAGACTTAGATAACTTTGAACAAAACACAATAATAATATTAATACAATACAATAGCAAAACGAACATAAAAAAGAAATACATAGAGATTCCAGCCATGTACAACTTTAGTGTATTAATAAAATACATGCATGCCAGCATGTATGTATGTATGTATAATAATAACCAATGGCAAGAGTAGGTAGTCTAACGAACCTGACAGCACAAATAGACTGCGTGGCTCCACTGAATTTTATATAAGTAAATACAAATGTAATACTGGAGTATAGTGGAACTCGAGCAAAAGCAACATGTAATAGAAATCTAAACGATAGCTAAAAACTAGCAACTACTCTAAAGTGCATGCAAAACTACGAATGCTACAATTTTGCCTGTGTTTGTATAGGTATCCTGCTGTGCGATAGAATATTTGTATTATTCGGTAGGTATTTGGAATTCGGTGTTGCTATGAATTTACTAAAGTACATACTACTACATACCAGAATTATTAAACATAATACCCTACTCGTACAGCGTAGTACAGCAACAAAAATTTGCCCCTAGAATGTTATAGTTACTTAGTAGGTACAGATTGTTGTTCCTGTCTGAAAGTAATATAAAGAAAAGAAAACTGTTGTTTTACATTGCCACTTTTTTACTTGTACCTTGCACATGCAACTAATAACTTGACAAAAGCCACTGACTGAGCAGATAGTTCATTTCATACTTTTAGTTTTAGTTTTATATATGAGTAACACTCAAGTTTGAATAGTAGCTATGTAATAATAATGCAGCACACAGTGAACTTAGTGTTGAGTTGGTTTGTTAGGTGAGTTGGTGAATGCATAATTGAACTCCACTTTGCGCTAGTGCTGAATGAGTAGCATTATCTTCTGCGGCTGGGCCGAACTGGGCTGACTCGACTTTAATATTTGCATTCAATTCTTATAATTCATATATACATTTATGTATAGCTAGGCACATGGCACATAGAATAGCTATACCTACTTTTATGCGTGTGAACACTTAAGTAAGGAATAACTAAGGTATATGTTATAACTTGTATGTATTATATGCGAAGAAGGTTGAAAGTAATAAAATGGATTAAGCAGTTTAGTTTATAGTGGTTGAGTTTAGTTGACTCGTGTTAGATACATAAAGTAATATGTAAAATGTAATATAGATTTTCTGTTACGTGGCTAAAGTAAGTAAGTAGCTGCTCTAACTAAGCTCCCGTGTCAGTGTTTTGAGTTGTGATGGATGTTCTTATTTTTACCAGAGTCTCTGTTCGTCCAAGTACAGACAGAATGTGTGTGTGTTTAAGTTTGTATTGATTCTGCTTTATGAGTATTCCTTTGATGAAAGAGGGACAGATATACAAATGTTCACTGACAGGTCCCCATTATGAAGGCGAGGCAATACGATCGCTTGTAAGCAGTCACGTTACTCCTATATGTACATTCCTTTACGTGTTCCTGTCTATTTTCCGTTCGTTTGTGGTCTCTACTCCTTTTCGCATCCATGCATGCACGTTGACTTCGTTGACAACACAAGACTGTTGAGTTATTCAAATATAACTCAAGTTTACCCGTCTTATAGTAATGAGCTCAAGTTCAGATGTGGAAAATTTGAGTAGCTCGTCTAGTAACTAATACTACAACATGGATTTTTACATTTGTATGTAGTATGTGCACGTGTAGTCGTATTAGGTAGCTATATACAGCTATATTTTATTCTGTAGTGTAAATTTAAGTGGAAATGTTGACTTTTAGTGGGTATAATACATTACACTAAATATATAAGCACAGCATGTAAATGTATAAGCCCAGTAATTATCACGTTGAACTTGTCGCTTGGAAAATGAGTGAAAGGACAGTCTTGACAGAAAAGAGCAAACAGATGCATCAGTTGTCGATCCACAGTCTGAAAAGATCCATTGACAATTGACCCGCTCATTCGTCAAAACATGAGTGGAAATCAAGGCTCAAACTTCATTAGTATATTACACGCTGAAGGATACATAATTGTAAGCCCTTTTCTAGAAACAAGTAATGTGTACTTTCCATCTATGTTCATTCTAATTTCTAACTAGACGTTGTAGAATGTGTTATTTCCTGCAGTACTCTATACAAGATTTATTAAAGTGTCTTTGTTCATAAACGCTAGTTGAGAGTTTATCAGAAGAATCATACTAGGAATTGAGTTATATTCGTACTAATTAAAGTAATTTAAAGTATAAGTGTCTTTTACACACAAGACAACTATGGTTGTTATAAGTAAGTATTCTATGAATTGATGTAACAAATAAACTTTTGACTCATCTTCGTATCCGCATCTGTACACAACTAGCATAGGAATGGAGATGTAGTATGTAGATTTGTTGTATGTTGTAAAAAATGTGTGGAACACCCTGAAGTGATGTTTAGTGTGTAGCGCATGTATTGCATAAGGATGTGTGCATGTGGGTGCTCGGTAAGTGCACTCGATTCAGTAAGAGAGTGTGAAAGGAGCACTTGAGATGTAAAAGAGGAAATTGTGACAATTGTTTGAAGGAAGAGAGAATGGACAAACGAAGAGGATGATGAGGATGATGATGACGATGAGATGAAGAGGATAAAGAGTTAAATGTTCCAGACTCAGCAAAGTAGGCAGTAACTGCGTACAGAAATGTTTAAGAGACATACCGTATAGAAGAAGGAAGGATCCATACACTGCAACTTACACACATACACAACACACCATACAAGACAAGCAAAGAAAGGATTACAAAGATGTAACATTATTACAAGTCAGAGCAGCCAGACAATAATATGAGTCGAGAGTTGAGTGGTGTTAACATTTTGTGTAACGTGCAAAATCAAAGAGCGTTAAACGTTTTTGTCCCGGTCTTTTGTCATTGTGAAGGGTTGGTGGTGCGATATGGGGGGTCCCATATACGGACAAACTTACACACAATATTCAACAAGAATCTAAGAGCAAAGTAGTAAATAGCACTAGTAGTTTATTATGTAGTGGAAAACATAAGTAAATTCAAGTAGGATGTTCTAATATAGTAATATTAGTAGCATGTATTTAGTTGTAGCAAAGTAAAGTAAAGGCAAAGCCCGCAGAACGGATCTTGTTGATTTGTTGTTGGTTTGCCTGGAATGAAGAAACATTGAGACACACACACACACAAATGAAATAAAGAAGGTTCTTCTTTGGCATTATTGTGAAAGATAGTCGTCTACCTTTAAAGATTGCTGACGCTGGCTGACAGACTGACTTGATGCCTAGGAGAGTGTGACTGGACTGGAATGAAAGTCACAAGAAAAGAAAAGATTGTGGAAAAGAGACGAGTTTTGCGAAGTGATGCCATATGTCAGTTCTTTTCTCAAGTCAGTAGCTTTACTTATACACAGAGGTTCTGCATTTGTATTTTTGAATACATACACAACACATTGTAACATACATACTACGCCTTAAGGTATTAGCATATGCATTGCTTCTTCTTGTGTTATGAAATTTCTCTACAGTTTGGTTTGGCTTGTATAGCCGTATTCACAATGTTATGTTAAATAGTAATGGTGTGTGTAGTCAGTTCAAGTCAAAAGTATGTCTTCAGGTTGGCTTACACTAATATTATGGGATCTGGTGTTTCTAGAGTTAGAGTAGCCTGGCCACATCATAGGGCATTCAATTCATGACTATACGACACGACAAAACAACGAGAGCCTTTTGCATGCCTATTTTTCGTTGATGTTGAATGCATTTATTTGGTGATGGAAGTTTGTCCTACCAACCGTGCCGGGTGTAGGACAATGCCCCTTTTGTACCTAGCTCACATTGCGCCAATTTACCCTATTATTTGAAACCCGAATAACGCCCCTGGTTTCATTTGTGTAAAAGTGTGTAGGAAAATTAAACCTGGGTTTAGCTCTTGTGTATATCTGTGTTAAGAACAACTAACAAATTCACGTCTTTATGTGCATTTCGGTGTTTTTCATAAGCACCCTGTATACCACAAGGCTTACCTCTACACGTATGGTAGTTAGTTAATTGTCAGAAAGAAATTCAAACCAAGTTGGGTGTCTGTTGTGCTTGTGTATTCCACAGTTTCTATACGCTAGATTTAAAGCATGAAGCCAGAATTTGTAATATTCTGAGTGGGTAGGTTTACATAGTTGGACTGTAGGTATATTGTGAATTGGCATTATATATTTAGGATGATTGTGTTCACTTCTCTCACTGTGAACCGGAGAAGTACATTTGAATTTCAAGTTGAACTCCTCGTTCTATTCAAAGCAATTTTGTTGGGCCATTCAAAGGAATTCAATGCAATTAACCCTTTGGTGCTCGAGGTTTTGTCTGCATTTTATTAAATGGAGATAGGAAACCTATATACCTATGCGTATACATTGGTTGAAAATAGCACTGCTCTTATACAGCATAGAGTGTCCTTAGAATGCTATACCTCTGCATGAGTATTCTATTGGGTCAGATCTCATGCACATTTATTTTTCCATGGGTACCCATACACTGATTGTTACTAGTATTACATACTAGCTGTGTAGGAAAAGTAGTAGTACATAGAATAAGCTCACGTAATTGTTTGCTCTATAGAAAATTACAAGTAGCCAGGCGGTATGTGTACTAGTAGGTAGCTATAGCAGTTAGTTACCTCACTAGTAAGTTCACCACATAAGTAAATGACATTTTCTATTATTCACATAAAGCCTATTTACAAATACACACAGGCTACGTACGTACACACAATATAAACTGCGTTTGAACAAGCACTTGGCTATGCCCGCACCTATTTACACTCTGCGTTGAATTGTTCGATTGCATTTTGTTACACGGATACTTACTTCTTGTGTGTTTGTGTGTGTGTGTTACATACATGGGGCATTCATTGGTTGCGTTGTTGTTGTGTGTTTATTATAAATGTATTGCAGGAAGAAGAGAAGTCGTATGTATATAAATGTATGTAAAGGTAATCTAATGTAATAGTCATAAAATAAAGTAAATGCAATACTACATGCATTGCATCGCCCCGCTTCGCTCCGCTCGCCTCAATTGTTATTGGCAACGAATTCCCGATTACGCTTCGCTAGCCAAACACAATGGTCCAGTTGTTGGATTTTGATCCGAATTTGTCCCACCAGACTACTGGGAGGTTGAGTTTTCAATGTTTGTACAGTTTCTATTTGCACAGTCTTTATTATTACGTGTACAGAGTGTACGTGCAAGTTTCTGTTTAAGGTGAGCTATCGTTTCATAGTAGCTGTCTCTTTTCTATGACCCATTCAGTTGTCTGTCACTTGACTGACCTTTTATTGCCTTCTTCTCATTTATTTAAGCACCCAGTCAGAGTTATTCGCAGCGAGGAAAAAACATATCGACTATGGATGTGACAGGAGTTGATAATTCGGGTCACAGGTCACACTCACATGTGTATATCTGTAACATTTGCTTTTATCATCATTCTCTTTCATACTATACTCTCTGTAACACAAATACAACTTGTCAACGTCTGCCTTATTTTTTAAAACTTGGGATTGCTAAATTTTATAAGGATATTACCTAATATATCTATTTACAGTTATGATGTCACATACTACTTACATAGACATTAAAATTAGAACTCACATGAATGTCCGCATGAATTTTAAAAATGAATACTGTGCATCTTATAGCTGATGGATGTGTATAGTTGATTGAACTGACTGTGGCTCGCCTGCTCTGTGTCACACACACACAGCGTAGCAATAATAATCACTCGACTAACTACTTATCACATAGTTACAATTAACTTTTATAAATTGTGATGTGATATGACTGCACTTATTTTTACGTATACACGTAATAAATATTAGTAACCCGTACTTGTGTGTATATAAAACGATGATAAGGACAAGAATGTTGGAGAAATACTTTGCTTTTAATACTAGGATAATCCTAGTATGCTGTAGTTTAATAGAAAGTACCTTAGCGATAAGTGTTACTACAACTGGGATTGTATGCAATTGAAATTGATCAAAAGGGCAGAGAGATGTTTGATTAGATGAAATGCATATTATGTAATATAGTAATATTGCTAAGAGCCTTTATTAAAGTCGAGTGTGAGCCGAGCAAACTTTTTCCATGAGTCAAGTCCAAGTCAGCTACTCTATTACATACACCATAGCTCTCGGGAGTAAAAAGCTTTTTCAACAGATTGATATTTTGTGTGAAGAACTGTTTGTACGTCAAGGTTTGATTAGTACACAGAATTGAATTGACTACAGAGCATAAGGAGATTTTTCTTGATGCCTCTCTGCCTGCGGTAGGTCTTTAGATCTGTAGTACTTAATGCAGGAATGAAATGGAATTGTAGAATATACACATACAAATAAGACTATACAGTCATCATTCTGCATACATATAATATTGTATATACGTGACTTAGATGATAATGCACAGCAAAAACCAGAGAAAAAGATAAACGCGAGTATTCACTCAGGATATCTTTCAATCTATATGCATCTATCTAATTCAGTATCCACTTTAGACGTTTTACTTTACACAACACACACAACTCTACATCGTCCTGTCTAATGTGTCTGCTCTATGTGCATTTATGAAAGCTGGTCAAATTAAAAAAGCGTATCACATCATATCACAACACCAGCGACCAACTAACAACACCACGACCAAACCAGCAATCCCAAGTTGTTCTTGTGTGTATATAATAAGTAATGAAATGTAATGTAGTAAGTAGGCAGCTAACTGCCTTGACTTATTCCATAGTTCCTGTTCTTTCGACATTATCATCGTCGTCATCATCATCATATTGCATAGTCATATCATATTCACAACTAGACACATCACCAAATTGAAACTATGTGTCTCTTCACTCATTCCATCTCTGTGTGTGTTAACATTCCTTTAATAAATACAAACAAGTCTACACACACCAGAGTATATATGCAGTCACATATTTCTGTATACTTTTATGCTAGTATGTATTTATATAGAGATGCCTGTGTATAAAATATAAAAACACAAGTGTTAGATAGTTAGTTATGATTATGCGAGTTAGTGATTGCTTGCAAAATGTTTGTTTGTGAGTTTAGCTGTAAGTGATGTCGGGTGGTCTTCACTTCTCATAATACGTCTGTCTGTCTTTGTGTTTTGTTGTGCCGTGGACAAAGGAAAACAGGACAGCGGACAGCTACTTTAACGCGTTGAGCAGATCAGTCAGTCATATTACAAATATATAGAAGTAAAAAGTTCAGTTGGTCGATGTGGTTGATGATGATGAGCCAAGAGGGATCAACAATATTATATACGTCCAGAACAAGACAGCCTGCTGGACACAGAGACAGAGAGAGGCACACTAACACTGTCACATTACAAACAACTACATACTACACAACACGACATAAAGACAGCATTTACAAACATGAATTGAGTGAAGGCTGCATGCATCATGTAATATGCTGTGAATGATTGTATCTAGTGTAATAATATTTATTAACAGAGGTAAATGATGAACAGCTAGGCTTTACTTATATATAGCAACTATGTACAATGTAATATGAACTCCTTCTGATTCCGTGTGATGTGTGGCACACATCACAGGCACAAACTCATAGTTTATAGCTTAGGTATAATATAGTGATGAATTATCATATGAGTGACGACAAGCGAGTTATATATATGCAGGACTTAATGCAGGAGAGTACTCCACTATAAGCCACGGACAGGCAATTCTTCAAAAGTGGCAGTAAGTGCTTCTAGTCGCGCTAAGCTGCAATATTATAAGTTTTTCATCTCTATACTCCTGTCTGAATATTATATTGCTGTATTAATGCTACTCTACTACACTCATAATAGTAATATATAGCAAATTGCGGTGTGAAGAGTATTAGTAGGTAGGTTGTGGTGGTAGTGGACGAAGTATTATAAAATATTATAGGAGAGAGTTAGTTGGGAAGACGAAGAAGAAGAGTAGAGCAGCTGTCGATTACTACACGGTATGGACGTACTCTTATCTCATTTATGATGTGATAATATTTGCTGAAGGCTGTAATCATTGCTGCCCAGTCTGTCGGTCGGATTCACTCTGTTGTCACTCAACCGGAAAGTTTACACACTCAAGTCAAGAAAAAGCAGCTTATTTACAAAGATATAGTGCACACACACATACATGTGCAGTTTATTATGTGAATATATACTGCTGTGGCTAGTGTGTGTTTGTGTGTGTATGCGTGTTTACAACAACTATGTAATACTACACACACAACACACACATAGACACTGAATGAAATGATATTATTGACAATTCCTTCTTACACAGCTTCAGTTTTTAAGCCATAAACTAAAAGCCGTGTAGTTGAATGTCAGTCTTATTAACAGAAACGTCATCCAGTCACACTTGCCCTGTCATTTCTTGTGTTATGTTATTTTACCCATGTATTTATGGATATAACTAGTACATACATAGAGGTAGTGTGTAATGTGTATCATGTTTTATTGCTAAGGATAGATAGGTAACGTGTTGAAAATCCATTTGTATTCTAAATGTACAACGGGTGAGTTAATAGTTTCTATGCAAAGCAGGCAGAACTATATATACGGAGGAGGATGCAATGTATTGTGGTCTACTAATGTCTAATCCTAGTCTCATGCTGTTACTTTTCATTCCATTATTATTCAATTCGTCTCATCCCAGCCAGCCAGCGCAGGAGCGTATACTTTAGTATTGCATATTCCATTGTACCTATGTACTATGCAGGTATGGGACTCTGGCTATATATACCTTAGATTGTTTTTTGAAGAGGACTATCAGTATTCTGTGCATATGTTTTGTATTGAGTGTTTAGTTAGTGTAACAGTCCGTAAGCTCGTAATAATAACAATAATAATAATATAACAAGGTGTACCAAGACAAGATGACTTGAGTACATGCACACGACACAACTTAGTACAAGTAACTGTGAGTACAAATTACCCAATTTCACATGTGTATTTTTTGTAATAGTTACTTGTTGTCTTTGTAGAGAGAACGAGGACAAAGCGTGTAATGGAAATGGAGAGCCTTCAGTTATACATTAAAATTATGTACAGAGATAGTGATAGTAATGGTAGTTGGTTTTGCGGGAGTGCACTGTGTTCAGTAAGTCATTTACACCAATTAGCATTACAGAGCAATTACGCATACTTCGTAGCTTAAATGAAGAGTTCAATTTTTACTTTACCCAGTGAATTGTTGGCTGTTACTGAATACAAAGGATATTATATTCAAAGGATATATTAGTAAGAGGATATCATTAACATATTACAGATATATTATTAGTTGAGTTCAAAGAGCAAAGCAAAAGTAGTAGTTAGTGTTGCATAAGTGTATGAAGCTTATTATGAGTTTAAAAGAATAATATTATAAAGGTTGTATGATACTAGATTTATAGAGCGTGTATTAACAATGTGTACCTGTAGTACAATGTAGTACATACAATACAGATGATATATTATGTATGTATACTACTTACTATTAATAATGTAATGTAAGTATTATGCAGTTTTTGTGTTATGCTGCAAACTACAGAGCTTAGTTAGTTAAAAGTAAAAGGGCCTTTTAATATAATGCGTTATCGGTTGAGGTACTCTTGTGTTGTAGGGATTAAGCCGCATAGAGGAGATTATTCGTCAGAGTGAAGAAATGAATTAAAATGCATAAGAGTGACTGGGTTGAGTGAGCGACTGAAAGAAGTATGGCCGCGGAAGTGATACTGGTTAACTCATGACTCGTTTTCTGAAGTTTTGTGTTATGTATTGTAAGTTGTAGAATGCATGTATTTGTATATAGTTATTCTGTTGTCTTTCTTGTAAGACTCAAGCCGCGAATGCCGAATTAAGAGGGAAAATGTGGGAAGAGCAAATTTTTAGTGCGATGAAGATAAGACAAGAGGAAAACAGGGAACATTTAATTAGTTTCTGGAGCTGACTAGAGTGCATGGTATAATGAGCCGAGCTCACAATGTAATATTTTTTCTATTTTGTGAAGCTTGAATTCACTTAGCATGGAAAAGGTAGGCTAACAATGAATTGTGTCTGTATCTGTCTGTCAGTCAGTTCTCTAAGTATGTGTATGGATGAAATAACTAATGGCTTTTAGTAAGTAAATTGTTACTTGTACTCTCTGTACTCTCGTTCTATTGTGTTCCTTACTACTACTGCAACTACTTATATGTGTGTACAATATTATACTGTTCCTTGTAAAAATATCTATAGACTAATCTACATATGTGCACAGTGGAACAATATACATATGCAAACTCTCCTGCTTATTACATACATACACTTATTGTTAGTAAAATCAACTATTATAGTCGAATGTTGTGTGTTATTTAACATTACATGTGACGAGAAGATTCGCCTGGCTGGATGCATGCCATTTAATTTGGATTGCTAAAAAGAATACACAGATATAATAATGTTGATTGCAAAAGCTATTAATGCGTATGTATTTATTTAGCTGAATGTATGTATCCTCGTAGTTAGCTAGGTATTTATTTACGAGAGAATGCTCTGTTCTCTCGTTGACTGTTATGGTGTAGTAATTGTAGTAGTATAAGGCATGCTGGTTGTAGTTGTGTTGTGAGTTAAAGTGTAGAAATCCTTTATAAAGTCATTTCCTATTTCATTTAATCCAGATCGGCAGTTAATTGCAATGTAGACGACCTTGGAATTAGTAACTGACATGCATATTGCATTGATATAAGTGAGAGAGCACGGAAAGTAAGTACATACATGGTAATATAAGCATCAGTGTCATGTACTGTGTGTGTGTATGCAACCATTGCTGTACTTTTTACTTTAGTACTACATAATTTACTGCACACAAACACATACATTATTACTACTACCAGTAGTATTGTAATTGTATTTGTATTTATACAGACATTGCATTAAAGGAGTATAGCTGTATTTATAGGGGTTGGGATTGGGAAGAATGAGACATGAGATTTTGATACATAAGGTAGGCTGTGTAGTGTGTTATGTTATTATTATTATGGTGCATTCGTATAATATTATGTATTAGTATAAGTAGTATAACAGTACCTACTAAAGTTTAAACTTACTTATTTGTGTATTGTGTATTACATTATGGTATTTTTTATGGATTGTTCGTGGTCGTCGTGAATTCGCAGTTGGACTCCGTGTGGTAGTGTAGAAGTTTGTACATGACATGTTATGTTGGGGTCTCCACTGAGCTTATTGCCTCATATGATGAGATTTTTTCTTGCTCCAAGAGACATTGATGACTGACAAAACATGAGCTTTAATTTGGCCCTTAAAAATTTTATGGGTGCAACTTTTGTCATCGGAGCAGACCTACAGCTCGCCGTCGTGATTCCTATAAACACTTTTATAGGATAACAGTGTATAGTACTTGGACAACTACCTAACTGATCCAGACAGATAGTAAATGTATAATATTATCAAATATATGTATGTATAGACATACATACATACACATGGGGTGTGCGTGGATATCTGTATATAATAAGATGAGTTTGTGCATGTGCTTGTGTAGGTACCTATGAATTTTACAACTACTATGCTATTAGTATCTATGGGAGTACTCGATATTCCTTTGTTGTATTTGTATATAGGTATGTGCATAGTATTACGAGTGTATGTATACTTCTGCCTTTACACATAACCTTTTCCTCGTCATCCCGAATTGCCATCATTGCCATTTCACAATCTCGCCCATCTTACAATTCTTACGATTAGGTATATACTCTAGACACTAGGTACGACCATTATTACGTATACATCGTCAATAGGGCTAAAGCACAAAACTACCCTACTAGTAAGTAGTCGACGATTACTATTACACTCGTATTACTATTATATCGTAGGTTAGTTAGGTTTAATACGAGAAGATTCACTATTCTGTTATACTAGTGGTATAGGAGTAGTAGTATGTACATGGAGGAAGACGAAGAAGAGAACAAGCTACTTGTTGCTGCCGCTAGCTCGGCAGGATCCTCCTTCCTACTAGAGGGATCCTCATTTATTTTAAAATATTACCACCCAACGCAAAAGTGCCGTCTTAAAGATTAGCTTTCTAAGCTCCTGCGAATCCCAATGTTCATTTTTGTAAGGCACAGGCAGGAGCCACACAGCACTCATTGTCATTGCCATTGTCGGAGATGCTGTAAATCAAATAGGCTATGTGATATGAGTGCACTTCTCCTAGAAAAAGAGGGTGCTCCATATATGAGTGGTGTGGTGTGTGAATTCGGTGAATGCAATCATATGATGGAAAACATTATATAGAATTAGCCTAGCCACCAGTAGAACTGCATTTAGTACCAGAATCACTTTCACTTAAAACGTAATACCATTTGCGGCGCTGTTGGTTCATTTATGTAGGTATATGTATATCTGGGGATGCAACTGTGTGTTATTATTTTATATATGGAAAAACGTCCTGGGAGTATGTAGGTGATTTGGTATAATATTCAGCATGGGGAAGGCTTTATTGACGCTGAAGCTGAAAAGTGAGTAAAGTCGACTTTTATGATTGATTAGCTGTATGAGTCTCGTTTTGTCATGTTGTTACGTTATCCACTGTCCTGGCTGTCTTGTCCCTGGATATTATAGTAATGCCCTAGTTGACACACATGGATGTGAATAATTCATAGAATAATCAGCAATATATACGAGGGTACACGGCTCACTGTGATATCTTATCTTTTGGTCATTTTGTTATATTCACCAATATTTTCCTTTATCTTCTCCATGAAGCTCCAATGTGCTATCGTAACACAATTTTTTATATTTCTAACACACTTTTTTTCGGATAGCAAAAGTTAACTTTGTAAAAATTCGGGATTTACATTCAACTATGTTCAAACGTGCTAAATACTAAATACATATATATGTCTGTCTGTGTGTGACAACGTTACTCTTGAAACTATTAGAATTTATTACAAGGGGAGTGTAGCGCAAGGTGTTAAGACTTTAATGTTACAATGTCAAATGTAAAATGTGATAAGTTAAGTTAGTTATATGTGGATGTATTGCATTTGTATTTTGTGTAGCATAAAATTCAATGGTTGAATGTGAGAGCGACCTGAGCAAGTTCGACAATGAGACACATAGAATTGGGAAGAGACGCATGGGACAGGCATATCATAATAGAAGTTGTAATGTGACTGCCAGAAAGGCGATTCGTGTCGTTACCATTGCCTTCGTCGTCGTCGATGGATGGATGGATGGTTGACTGGTCCTATAAACTGTTGGTGGATTGTGTTCTTGTGTTGTGTATGTGTTTGTGTGTGTGTTTGATCCATTGCCAAATGTTATGATGCCTGATTTTTTCAGGAGTAGGTTCCGAGCAAATGAAAAGAGTGCAACAATGACGAAAAGCGAAAAGGGATCTTCTTTTGACGAGCTACAGAAAGAAAGGACAATAAGGCTTCATATTATTATATTGTGTATAGTAGTAGTGTGTATAACAGAGCGGTTGGTTCCGTTTCACTGGTTCAGTTTAGTTTCGTTTACAAAGGCTCATCAAGGATGCTATAGAGATTGTTGTAAATGGTAAATGCTTAAATTGTAGTAAATGGTATTGTAGTGTAAGTGTAGTATGTACGAGAGGAGGGCAGGACAGAGCAACACTACAAACTCTCCTCTTGACTATACTGTGTTTACTACTTTAACTCAACTGAAATGCTCTCCGGTAATAATAATGAAATAAAAGTGCAAGATGGGTCCTTTACTGTGTTACGTTATGTGATGTTTGTTACGACTGCTGATCGTGATGGGATGCCTTATGTTAAGGTCTCTTTTAGTTCTACTACTACACTATTACTACTTAGTACACCACTATTACTTACTACGTGCAAGTCTTTTCATTTTCCAGCCTTTGTACTCAGCCCATTTTACATAACATTGTGGAATAACTGCTTGACATATTATACAGTAACAAGTCGCGGTTGAGTTTAACGAATATACAGAGCAGTTGAAAAAAAGATTCCTTGTCCTTATCCTTGCTGTACTAGAAAATGTTTTTAACTCGCCACGAGGTGAATCTTATATTATTATATTATTACCTAGCAAAGTTTAAGGAAAAACTGAGTGAGCAGACAACACTTGGATGTAAAAACGCTGAGTAAATGCACACGAGAGATGAAAACAAAGCAAAGACGAAATTTGACTGTGGTATCGTGGTTTTTAAGTCGATAGTTATACACATAACGTAAATACTTACATGTTACAGGTATACGTACGTAGCTAGAGACAGTAGTTTTTCCCATCCTACCTCAATGTAATTCGTTTTATTTTTTCGGTCATTAAAAGTCAAATTACTTGAGGCATGGATGCACAGCTTGAGTCTATTCGAACATGACAAGCTGAAAACTTAAGCTCGTACTACTATTACAACAACCTTTTCTAGTATACTTTTCAAACACACACACGAGACAGCAGGAAAGAAAATTTAATACATTAGTAATCCATACGATAACAGTGTTAGTGTATTATTCTAAGCGTATTAAAGCTTCTATTTAATTAAATTATGGAAATTAAATTGCTACTGCTTAAGATAAATAGACATTTCAAAGATTTCCATGTATATGTTTTGTACAGATAACGATAACAAATATTTATTGAGAGAAACTTGATTAGGAACTGATTAAAATTAATACCTATGCATGTGAAGGAATGAAACTGACAACAATCAAAGATACACAATACACACATAGACACATAGCATGTTATTTAACCACACATTAGTAGTATTTCTATGTAAGGATGACATAACTTTTAAAAATGAACCTGTGGGATATTCTCATTTTGAGGTTATTAGCATTGAAATACGTGGGAGCTGTCAAGATCTGATTTATGTTGCATAAAGGAGCGTTGATGGGGTATTTTTGGAAAGACAGTACTACTATACTACTACACTACTACAAATACAAAACACACACAGAACGGTAGCGCAGACCCAGACTTGTCTCAGCCAGCTAGCAGGCACAGACTGTAGTAAAATTCATAGTAGTCGTAGTAGTAGGTGGGATCCAAACTGAGTTGCGTATTTGCTGAGACGAGCTATCATAAAAGTAAAGCACATAGCCATTTGCCATGTTATGCCATTATAGAGTCCTTTCCCTTTCTTACTACATTATTTAACGTACTCATATTATTACTACTTCTACAAACATGTATACAACACAAACACACACTCAACAAGAATATCACTAAATTTTATATCACACACTACCTTCATATCTCTATGACCATTATTGCTTTACTTACGTAAACGTAGTCATCATTCTAGTATCTGTACGTGTGTTTCTTTGTACATAGCCATGCAGTATGAACCTTTGACTTGAGATATTAAGCGTTTTTACTTAAACACGACAACAACATAACACAAACATACATTAGAACATTCCTATACTACATTATATAAGTAAAAGTATAAATTAGGCATACAAATACATACACTTATATAATAGTGGTGCTAGAGTGCTATGTGCATTATAATAAATGACTGTAGTACAAACAATGCAATGCAATAGTACAAGGTACAATTGACTGTATATGACCGGTTTGGTAATTAGTAGAAAGTGGGAACACGTTGACCGAGCAAGGTCGTAAAATTGCATAGGATACATAGCTAAGGGATGTTAATTCCAATTAATGGCGCTAAGCTGAGAGCTAATGTGCCAGTGTAGTAGTAGTGTGGCAAACAGTATCAAGTCGGTTATGTTCTCATTTAGCATTATATGTTACTTTACCACTCGTGTTTACTATCTGTATCTTCAAGAAATTAGTATTACGTACTGGATTTACTACGTTCATCACACAGTTCTCTGTACCATAGTAAAAAGCGTAGAGATATTTGCTGTGTTTGTGTAATGTGTAGTCGTTTATACAGTAGATAGAAAATATATGTGTTATAAACTTTACAACTAGTCTATTAGGACACGTTTAATAGTTTCGTAATCGCGTATATAACTAAATCCCAGTTAGGTATGTGTGTTTGTCTGTTGTGGGTATAAAATAAAGTGTGTAGAGAGATAATAGCAAGTATGTGTGCATGGGACAAATAGTTGTTTTATACTCGTATTAAGTATATGTGTGTAAAGATGAAGAGTGGGGATGACCTGAGGGCAAGGGTGAGGCTGCATCCCATAAAAGAGTTCAGTCCAGCTCTCCAGTCCAGTTTATTTTACTCTCTCGACTCTAAGGATGCTCTGTGTAGTAAATTGTTAGTGCTGTGTGTGAATTGTGTTACTGTGAACATAATATAAAGGTATGCGTTGTTTGTATGTTGTGTTATGTTAACTCAGCTCTTATGGCATTCGATTAGTTGTGTTTAAGTCATATAATTGCATTCATAATGGCCGGCTCTTTCTCTTCTACTCATTTTATTTATTAACGAGACACATTCAAGTGTGTAGGTAAATAAATACAAGAGTCTAAGAGTGAAGAGCTCAAGAAGATAGGAATGTGGGGAATTAAATGGCATGAGTTTGTATTAGTAATAGTATAATAGGTGGAGAGCATTTAGTGCATTTTTTAGTAGAGGGGGAAATTCGTCTCTCAAAGAAGAAATGTTTAATCCAAGATTGTATATATGTATAGTGTATGTAGTTTTAGTGGATATCTCATTGTATGTAGACTTAAGTAAGCCCACGTCGTCATGAAGCGTATCAAGACAGATAGGAACAAATAGATAGACATAAACATAATATGCAAAGCTTTTATCCCGCTGCACTAATGTGGTAAATAGTGAATAAGAAGGTAACTAACTAGATGCTACTCTCGGACTAAACTTTGCCTGTCAAAGGGTACGTCCTCATGCTGAGATTCTCAAAGTGTCTAATTCTTTGAGACTTGGTAATGAGTTTAGGGAGTCATTATGCTGGGAAGTCATGCAGTGTTGTGTGGCTTGACTTCATTGGATCATCTAAAGAGCTTTCCTTCTCTATATTATACGCGACGATCTTTTCTCTGTCTACCTTTTGTAATTCCTTCAAGTTCTGATTCTTCCAGTTAAAAAGAAAGACGTTGGGTAGGAGGGAAGCGTTTTCAATACGAGCAATGCAATGCGGTGTATAACACTGTGAGCAACTAACTGCACACATCCACAACAATTCAAAGAAAAAGAAAAGTATAAAAGAAGCTTATTGAGTGACCAAAGCAGAGTAAAACCAAAGTAT
Organism: Pogonognathellus longicornis; assembly: GCA_034694085.1. Taxonomy (NCBI): domain Eukaryota; kingdom Metazoa; phylum Arthropoda; class Collembola; order Entomobryomorpha; family Tomoceridae; genus Pogonognathellus; species Pogonognathellus longicornis. The sequence continues at coordinate 23,426 of JAQFYB010001748.1, forward strand.
TCATAAAGGAGGAAGACATGGCTTTGCAAAGTGATTTTATTATTGTTGTTATTATTGTGGAGTGTCGACTACGGTATATCCACGCTGTTTCACATACATATAGTAGAATGAAATGAAATTGTAGTAGGTATTATTGGTCGACACAGTACAAACACAAACATCACACGCTACATACATAGACTACATACCAAATGAATTTCATACCAATATAGAATCACTAAGACTTCTGTATGGTGAAGGCATATATTCGGTATAGTTCACATTCAATACTTTTACACAGCCAAGGTAAAGCAAGCCATGTATTCTACACGTATTTCCAAGGTGGAAATATGTGTACCTCCCTTAGAATACAAATACTTATTGGTTGTACACATATTATGCTACATAGGTATAAAGATTTGAGTTATAAGAGCATTTTCTGGGCAGACCGTGTTTCTTTCTCTGTCTGTTTGTCCTTAATCAGTAAGTTGGTCACAGTGTGTTCCTCCTTGGGATCTCTTGTTCTTCCTCATCGGAGCCCCCAAGAGTTTGGGCCGATGTCCTGCTGAGTCGACTTGGCTGGCGTTATTGTGGGGTCTGCTGACCTTGCTTGTGTACCGATAGCTTGCTGAACAGCAGGATTTTTTGGAAGAAAATATCCGTGAAAAATAACGAGGGTGGAGTGGAAAGATGCCTTTAGCTCTTACAAGGTTTACCTAAGATACCAAGACTGTGTATGGAGGGAATGTATGCTGAGAATAAGTAGAAACACACATTTTTAGGTATAATATAGAGGTATGTGTGTGTGTAGTTCAGGTAGATATTACTACTATTACGTATATAGGGGACTCATTCCTTGACTTGGCTAGTATGCTACCTGGTATGTTAGTTAGTTAGTTATAATAATAATATTATCATCGTAGTATCTGCAGCCAAGTCTGCAGCGGGGTCTCTTTTTTGAAATTTTTTCCTTCAGTGGTTTCGCTTTGGCTTTTCTATACATACACACACGAGAGTGAGTGAGACACGGAGTTTGAGTTCACCTGTTTCTCCGTTTTACCTTATTTTTTATGTATGGCTACAATGAGTGATGCCAGGAGAAAGAAAAGAAACCTTTTGTGACAACGGGGATCCCTATTTACCCCTTCGTTATGCTCAGCCATGGCTTATGTTGATATTTTCTGTTGTGCTCTAACCAAGTGCAACTCAACTCAACCACTCTGTCTATACTGACGATTGAAGAGATGATGTCCTTTTCATTGTCTGTGGAAAGTGTACAGTTCCATAGGGTTCCCTATTCCAAGCAGACGTTTCTCACACGGTTCTACCCATATCTGGTTTAGTTATCTCAGGAGTGTAGTATTGTGTTCCAGTGTTTGTGTACATGGAATTATCGCAGTTATAACTTGGAGGTTAGTTTCTTGTAGTATTACCTACCTCCAATTGCGTCTCATATACGCACATAGGGCAGTATTTCTAAATAACCGGTAATTCAATATGTGCATTAAGAAATTAGGGAGGAAAAGGGAAAACGAGATACGAAACACCAATTCCCCTATTGCATCGGTAACGTATACAGTACTTTGCTCATATCTGTGGCTAATAATAATAGTGCCCACGTATTTATCATACTACTTACACCATACACTCATAATTTGTGGAAACGGGATATTATATTCTTTGAGCAATAGTTACCTCCGTGTTAAAATTCAGCCAAGTTTAGATGGGGATAGGAAAATTGATAATCGAGCTATAAATGAAAGGACATGGAAAATTCTACGATAAACAGAAAAATGTTATTCGTATGGCTAAAAAAAGAAATGCATTGAGAATTTTTCGAGTCAAGTATTTCTATATGGTCATATTACTATAAACCTTTCTAAGTTTTTCTTGTTGTTACCAACAAATCAGCAAGGGTCCATCCCATTCCATTCCATATATAGTAGAATTCAACGAAATGATACAACTAGCACATGTACAAGTGTGAGTCGAGTCACACTAATATTGTTTTGAAATTCTAAACGATGAGGTACGAGTATGTGGTGCATCTGTGTGATGACGACAGAATTGCCATGTACATAATAGGATGTTATGTTGGTTGATGATCCTGTGTGTATTTACTTATATTGTGATGTATAGATTATTTTATATGAGGATGGATCATGTGAAGGAATGTTGAGTTGGTTGATGCTTTTGATTTTGCTCTGACGGATGGATTGTTAGTAGTAGCAGGAGTGGAAATGTATAGCAGAGTGTGTCGGCAAGGCACACCCATTTCCAGCCAAGCTATGACAAAGTAAAACATAATGTTATAATAGCATCTGATAGAGGAAATATCAGTTCACAAGAGTCAGAGTCATTGAAATGGTTGTGTTTGTGGGTTCCACAGTGGGTTACGTACAAATATATCAATAGAAAAAATCTTCAGCCTAACTTACGTATTGACAGTTTTTAGAATTGATCTGGGAGTTTTTATCTTGGATTTTATTGTCGTTTTGAGTACTGTATCTTTTGATGTTATCAAAGTATGCATATAGAAGTCTATACTCCACGTTATCTCACACAAGTACATTATTATGTATACTCCAGTAGTTGTAAAAGTTAGATTTCTATATTACTAAAGTATTGAAATGTATTCAAGTTCTTGTGTTGTAACTTGAACTTATTTTATAATATAGCTTGGTTAAATAATATTCGACTAGGGTAGAGAAAAAATATATACGTAGTAGGTTGTTGCAAGAATATGAGTTTCAAAACGAAGTGAAAAAAGTGCAGAGCACATCCATCAGTTTGTACACGTCTCTTAGAGATAACAACAACGGTTCTGTCCCGAAACAAGATGAGAGAAGAACAATTTTTCCAAGAGGAGAGGCAAAATACTCTTGTACACCACAACACACTCAAGCTTTTCACATTTCCCAACCAGATATATCTTTAAGCATTAACTTAAGCTTTGTACTCTACTAGTATTTTCCATGCCTCTTCGACATCACATCACTGCAATGCGGTATCAACCACTTTACTCTTTTGCAGAACCCATATGTTCATTTTTTAGTTGGACATTGCATTTATACTTATATCTCTATATCTATAGCACGTACATACTTTGTACTCACAAAAAATAAATATTCCTCTATCCAAGCAGTTCAAGTGGAGCTGTAGAATTCTAGCATTGCATTCAGCTGTAACATTCTTAAGTAATACTAGTGTGGTGGTGTACAAAAGTACTAGAGTGATCAAGGGATCCAGTGATGAGTGTTGTCTTGTCCAATGCAAACCAGTGTAAGAGACTCCATTGATTCATGGAATGAATTCCAGTCTTCCTTATATATAACATACACTCCTACTAATATACCTACTTAGTTTAACTTTTTAACCCGGAAAAAATGTGTAAAACTATAACAGAGCTGCACTCAAACAGTTCTATCTCAGAATCACCATGCACGTGAATATGCAGTGTACAAGACTTCACATACTACATACTAAAACAGCAGGATACAATAAATTCACGCACTTTTTATTCAATTACATATACACAGAATATTCTTATCCTTGTATGAAATTGTGGTTTAACACAATGCTATTATTTATTGCGAAATGAAAGATCGTCTAAGAGCTAAGACAGTGTGAATATCATACTTTTAGCACGTTACACCATTTTATTTGAATTAGTTGAGTGTAATAATAATGATAAAGGTTAATAGATAGTGTAATTATATATTTAATGCACAAAGTGCTTGTGGAGACGTAGAGCACAACCTATACGGATGTTGTAGTGCTTGTAGTTTAAGTATAGCTGTGTGTGATCCGTATCATGATGATGAGTACTGAGTAGGATTTATGGTGTGAACAAAAGGCTTGAAGAATATGGAGGAACATGAAATGATTACAGAGTGGAGTTTATAAGCTTGCGTTTTTTAAGCAAAGTGCTTGAGTCAAAGAGTCTACTAGGATCGTCAAAGTTAAGACCTGGTCTGGTCGGGCTTATAGCTTTAGCTGGACAAGCTCGTCTGTAGACTCCTTGCCTCGCAAACTCCAGTATTACAACTACGAGCATCTCCTTCGTCTTTAAAAGTCAAAACTAATATTATTATTATTTTCTGTAATAGCGTTTTATATTATATATTACTAATACTAATACTACGAGGACAGGATTGAGTGTGTAGGATAGGCCATGTATGTATGTATATTTCAACTTTTACACACATTAACATATAAAAGATACACATTATTACCTTCATGTAACTTGTAACATGCATTCAAAGTATATTCTACTAGCATTCTACTATAATATAACTAAATACACTTACACATTGTAGTACTGATGATGATGATGGTTCTCGGACAAGAGTACCTAGTTGTATTTCTATGTAACATCCACTCTGTAGTGCAAGTGAGTGAGTTGAGAAGAAGAATCTTCGATGACGGCCTTCAAATCATTCCAGTTTTTTGTTCACATTTTGTCTCCTGGACTCACTCACGCTATCAATTTTTTAGAGGCAGTGCACAGCATGCTCGAGAAACTATGTATTGATCCATTATTATTATTCTATCGGTCATACTCACCTACACAACACCAAGTTGACTTTTACTGTATATGCATACATGTATAGTGTACATGTGTATAAATAAGAGATATAAGAGTTGAATATATATTTGTAGTGGCCAGCATGTTTCGTGATGGTGAAGAGTGTGGTGTAGAAAACAAAATTGCTTTGTTACTTACGTTCGTTGCATATTTCCTTTCAATGTAGCATTAATGCTAATAGTACATAAGCTGAGCTTAAGGTTAATAAAAACTGAGGTATTTACAACCCTTCACCCTGTATTCTGTGTGCTAAGAAAATTTAACAATAGAATGAAATGGAAACGAGATGAGAACACACGTCCACACTTTAGTCGATGCTGTTGGACGTTATGCATTCCATTATGTGAGGAACTTGCATTGTAGTATTGTACACCACACATTATGCAAAGAAAAGAAGCACGTTGAAAAACAACATTGCTCAACTTACTTACCTTTTTATAGTACACGTATAAATTTACCTTTACATCTTTACACACATACAGATAAGTATATAAAAGAGCACAACCAAATGTCTGCTTTTTATACACATAGGTATATAGTCTATTACATACAAACGTGTGTGTAGTATTCTTGACTTAAGTTGCACACGGAACTTAAATTTATACATTACCCAGATTTTAATGGAGGTTTGGCCCATTTAACTATTTAGTTGTACCTATGTACATCTACAGATAGTTGGCATTAATAGATATATAAATGTGTTGTATGTCCAATAACCTGTAGGAACACACTACGTGTATTTCTTTCGGAGAGTTGGATTGAGATTTTGAGCTTGAAATATGACATATGTGTCAGAAGCGTTTTGTTTGGTTGTACACAGAGGGATGTAGCTAATAACTCTTGTTGGTTGCTATGAATGATTTGTTGAGTTGACATGACCTGTGCTCTCGAATTAATAATAATCTCTGGATATTTTATTTATTCCTTACAGATACGTCAAGAGAAGCCGTACTATATAGCAGATCCTGAAGTAGATTCTTTGGTAAGTCAAATCAACTTTGAAATAAATTTTCTTGTTCAACTGTTTATTTCCATTATTTCATTACAACACAATTCATTCCATTGCTTTTATAGTCCATAATAAACAAATGGCTTAACGGGAGGATTTCACTTGAGTTGAGACTTGATTAAGGTTAGGTTGCCTCGTTGTACAACTTTTTCAACTTGCATCTTCCAGTGCAATCCACTATTCATTTATGTTAGTTATTAGCTCTCAGAGTGTACGGACAGACGTTTTGTATATGCATGTGTACGTGATTTGAGTGCAGCCAGACAGGTGAGCGTATTAGTATAACCGAGTTTAAGATTGTTGTATGTATATACACTGTACATACATACCTAGTAGTATTGTAACAACTAAACTACTTACTACTACTACAACAACTACTACTACAATTCAACAATTGATAACAGACTGGATGAACACATAGTGTATGTGTATAAGTAATATACTATGTTTAATAAAAGTTAAGTATTCCAGTATGATGAGCCAAGTTAAAGAAGTTAAGTAAAAATATTATGTGAATGGAAAGTGGAGGGCAAAGGAAAGCAAAGCAAACGGGTGGTACACAAGTATATTAAATTGTTTCATTCCATTTCCATCTCGTGCTGTCTTGACTTGAATTAAAGTTGAGTAAAGTGGCTGCATGGTTTATATAGATATATTATATCCAGGGTTGGGCAAATGTCAGCAAAAGTAGAAAATACCATGCCAACCGGGAAATAGTGGTAAATACCGGCA